>VYZV01028081.1:41888-59258 GCA_013401275.1 Pandion haliaetus | reverse complement strand
GGCCTGCGGACTCGGCGGCTCCTACATGCAGAGCCATCAGCTGCAGTTTCCAGGCAGCACATCGACCACTGTGAGCCATGTCGATCTGCTTTCCAGATTACTTCTCTCGTGAGCCCTTTTCTTTTTTTTAGAAAGCTACAGCGTAGGCACAGTACTTTTCCTGTAAGTTTATCCTATGGTCATTCTAGCAGCTGCTGTCTATGCTGGCAGGAGGACATTCCTGTCTTATCAGCAAAGGCAATGTGGGCAAGTTTATCTGATGCTGCATTTGCTGAATCAATGCTTGGAGCAGGTCCAGCTACAGTGCTTTATATTTGTAAGAATAACTGGATAACCCATGTACAGAGCTTAACTTTTTCAAAGTTTGATGGGTTTTTTTGGATTTTCACCATGTCATTATGTGCAAAAATATTTATCATTTTCAGGTCAAAATTCAGAGTAATGAATAATAAAATACTAGAAAGAATTTTGGTAACTAATCCAAAGTCTGTATAAGCTTACAAGTCTGGAAATATGCAGAGTTTACCCATGAATATGTTTTTTTTTCAGAGAGTTTATGTTTCTTTTAGTTTTCTGTTATTTAAATTTGCAATTCTCTAAGTCTGGGTTAGAGCTTAGGCTTAAATACGCATTTCCTCAAGATGTTATTTTTTTTCTAAGTGATTATCAGAAGGATTGGTCAGGTGAAAAAAAGTTTTGAATTTTCCCTTCACATGTGATAGCTTAAGGAATTAATTTGTTTCTGGCTTTGAGGTGATACCGTCTCCACTCAGCATGTTTATACCATTAAGTAGATATGAATTCCTGAGAAGTAAGCGGGGAACCAGTTGGGCAATGTTTTATGGGTAAGAAAACAACCCTCCTTTTTTTTGGGGGGGGGAGGTGCACAGAAAAATGGTTACATCATTTTATTCTGAAGTTATGTAGAGTTGACTGAGGTCTTGATGCACCTTAATGAATAAGTGGGCTTTTTTTAATCGCTTTCTTTGTCAAAAATTTCCCTTCTTTCTTTCCTTCTCACTAAGAGTTTTATCCCAGTATGATCATTTATTTTAAGTTCTAGGCCTAGAAAAAATCCAGCTATCAATTTGCCACTGTCATTTATAGTACAAAAGAACAGAAACCAACAGAAAACTTGTGACCTCATGTTTCTCCACAAGACAGCAGAAAAGCTTCAATGAAACATTCAAGCTTATTGAATATAGTTCGAATACAGTAAAGACAAGCAGCTGCCATGTGTATCAGGGTAGATGCATTTACATTTTGTTAGCAGTTATCTGGGAAATAAAACTAGCTTTAACTTTATGGCTTTGACTTTCACACTGAGACACCAACTGTCCAATCTTTTTTTATTATCACAGTTGGGATATCATCTGACACATGTTCTGGGAAGAAGTAAAGAGGAAAAAAACAAAGCGGAAGAGGCATTGCTACACATTATGAAACAACCCACTGCTGATCTCATCATCAGTCCTCAGGAAACTGCAACACCTGTTTCTTTATCTCTACCAGTGCTAACCCAGTTGGGTTGCTATTTTACAGCTTTCATATGAAAGCAGTGTCTTCCTTTGTATATCATCTTCTCACATGCCCCCTTCTCCTTCTCTTTTATCCTCTGCCTCTTTCTGTATCTTATATCTTGACATATATTTTCTGTCCTAATATTCCAAAATCTGTAAAACTAGTCTTTGTATGTAAAAAAAAACCCAATCCTTGGTTTCTAAGAGCTCAGATAGCTAGCCCTGTCCTAAGACATCTGTTGCTTCCCTTGCCAATCAATCCAATGCCATTCTTCATTTTCAGTTTTCAGACTGAAATTCAGCCACTATGGAGAAGAATTAAAATCCCCTGCAGACTGTTTTTTTCATTTCCTGACTCACCCATCCCCAGCAGTTCCTCCGTCTCATGCATATTACCCTTCAGAGCTTTTTATTTCATCTGAAATAATCTTTTGATTAAATTAAAAAAAACCCCCTCTGCTCCACTTACCACATGCTGCTAAACCCCTTCTATCCTAATTTTCAGAATGTGTTTAAGATTAGCAGTAAAATAAAAAATTTTTTCCTACATTTCAGCCATTCCCTGAAGCTGATCATTGCCCTGATCAGATTTTTGCAGTGTATAGTCAAAACCTCATCCCTTGGGTTGCACCACACTGTGGAGTCTGGTATTGTCAAATTAGTAAGAGGCTGAGGTCCAAATTGGTCTCTAAAAATAGTGCTTCTACATCTGGCACTAAAAATTACACTTCTACTTGCTACTAAATGTGAAAAGCTCTGTTTCAAAAATTTAGATCAGAGGTACCAGACCTCAGGAAAACAGAATCATAGAATCAGAGAATCATTTAGGTTGAAAAAGACCCATAAGATCACTGAGTCCAGCTGTAAGCCTAACACTGCCAAGTCCACCACTAAACCATGTGCCTACGTGCCACATCTACATGTCTTTTAAATACCTCCAGGGATGGTGACTCAACCACTTCCCTGGGCAGCCTGTTCCAATGCCTGACAACCCTTTCAGTAAGGAAATTTTTCCTAATATCTAACCTAAACCTCCCCTGGCGCAACTTGAGGCCATTTCCTCTCATCCCATCACTTGTTACTTGAGAGAAGAGACACTGACACATCGCTACAACCTCCTTTCAGGTGGTTGTGGAGAGTGATAAGGACTCCCCTCAGCCTCCTTTTCTCCAGGCTAAACAACCCCAATTCCCTCAGCCACTCCTCATAAGANCCCTCAGCCTCCTTTTCTCCAGGCTAAACAACCCCAATTCCCTCAGCCACTCCTCATAAGACACGTGCTCCAGGCCCCTCACCAGCTTCGTTGCCCTTCTTTGGACATGCTCCAGCGCCTCAATGTCTTTCTTGTAGTGAGAGGCCCAAAACTGAACACAGTATTCAAGGTGTGGCCTCACCAGTGCCAAGTACAGGGGAACGATCACTTCTCTCGTCCTGCTGGCCACACTTTCTAATACAGGCCAGGATGCCATTGGCCTTCTTGGCTGCCTGGGCACACTGTTGGCTCATATTGAGCTGGCTGTTGCCCAACAGCCCCAGGTCATTTTCCACCAGCCACTCTTCCCCAAGCCTGTAGCGTTGCATGGGGTTGTTGTGACCCAAGTGCAGGACCTGGCACTTGGCCTTGTTGAACCTCATACAATTGGCCTTGGCCCATCGATCCAGCCTGTCCAGATTCCTTTGTAGAACCTTCCTTCCATCAAGCAGATCCACACTCCCACCCAACTTGGTGTCTGCAAACTTACTGAGGGTGTACTGTATTCCCTTGTCCAGATCATTGATAAAGATATTAAGCAGAAAGTGCCCCAATATGGAGCCCTGGGGAACACCACTTGTGACCAGCCACCAACTGGATTTAACACCATTCACCACCACCACTGTTTGGGCTCAGCCATCCAGCCAGTTTTTTACCCAGTGAAGAGTATGCCTGTCCAAGCCATGAGCAGCCAGTTTCTCCAGGAAAATCCTGTGGGAAATGTTCTCAAGGGCTTTACTGAAGTCCACTACACAACAGACACAGCCTTTCCATCATCCAGTAAGAGGGTCACCTTGTCATAGAAGAAGATCAGGTTAGTCAAGCAGGACCTGCCTTTCATAAACCCAGGCTGACTGAGCCTGAGATATAACTACATTAGATGCAAAATAAAAGTGAGTGTCCAGAGGAGCAAAAGAATAAGTCTGGAGCTGTTAGAAATGAGAACAGAGAGACTGCAGTCAGGAAAACTGAGAGAAGAATATGCAGAGTGAGGATACAAGAAAAGTTGCAGATACCTGAGGAGTAAATTGGTAGAAGGGTACTGCACCATGATAATGAGTTGGAGGGGAAAAACCCATTTATCACCAGCCTGCCTCATTAATTGTGAAATTTCTGCAGTGACTGTCACTGGAAGATTTGCTCAGCTGGAAGTAGAAAAGCAGGCAGCATCTCATGACTAGAAAGTAGAAAAAGGGGCAGTCTTGGACTTTTTAATGCCTTCAATAGACCTCAATAGACTTCAGAGGGAGAGACAGAGACAGAGAGAGCAGAGGCTGGAGACAGCCAGCATAGTCAGGTAGAGCCTACTGATGAAGGATTATAGTTCTGCATGAGCTGGGAAGCTCGGCAAAATGCTGGGGTGTGTAGCCCACACCAGTACTGTCCTGAGTCCTCATGGTTTCATGCCTACAAAGGTCGCAGTTGCTACATTAAAGCAGGTGAACTCCTTCAGCCTCATCTGGTCTTGAGTTCAAAACATGTTATGGACAGGAAAGCTATGGAAGTGAAAGAGCTGGAGCGTGGGAGCAAATGCCAAAGTATCTCAGCAGTTCCTGCCTGATACCCCTCACCTTTGGGATCATGTTATTGGAAGTTAGAGCAATGGCCAGACTCTTCTGCCTTTGGAAAAACAAGGGAGAACAGGGAAGACATCTTGGTCTCCCAGAAAGTTTCTTTGTTTTGCTGCATGAAAAATTGTTGTTAACTGTAAAACAGGACTTCTAGCTTGTTCTTAAGCTAAAGAAAACATTTCTGGCTCAAGCTATTTTAAAGATTCGGTGAGCATGAAGGATTTATTGGATAAATGCATTGTCAGTCTATGCAAGATTTGAATAAGACAGCATTTTCTTTTGCTTAATGAGGTGATGTAACCTGTTAATATTTCAGGTCACCGCATTTTGAGTCTTTGTTGCTTAGGCAGTTTGGCTGTCTAGCAAATGAGCGTAAGGACTACAAATGGTATGAGCATAAAGACTACAAATAATATATAATTAGCTTGATGACAAATTTACAGTAATGCAGAACTAAATGCAAGATATCGTTATTAAAATTTCCTACTAAGGTAGTGGAAATGCCCTAGAAGGCATGTCAACAAGTCATGGATAGGTATGTAATTTTGTTGTGTCTTTGCACACATCTGGCAGCAGCATAAAGTAATGAATGACCCTGCTAAAGAAATGAAGAAAGAGGAAGCAAAACTGTTCTTCCAAAGTAATTGCACAATATATATGGAGAGGCTTTATAAGGCATGATGGGTGGCCAGGTGCCCAAGTCTGTTAAAGATTAATGACATGTAGGCACTTATGTCCCCCAAATGCCTTGAAAATCAGCCTCACAGTTACAGACTTCCCCCTTTATTCTCATTATTTAACTGATCCAAAATGGGACATGAAACATCAGAGTACACAGGTATCTGCATATAAATGATATAAATGGGAATGAATATCAAACTAATTTGTAAGTCAGGGAAACTATAAAATGAACATTCTTCTCTTTTTTAACATCTTCATTTCAGGACCATATAATTGGATAATGTAGAGCTTTTGAATCATATATCTTAGCTTCATGAAGTATCTCAAATGAGCACATTGTCCCCTAATGAATGTTAGAACTTTCTGAAAAGGAGCAGCACCTAGAATTTCAAACTGAAAAGTCACTACATCACACCCAGTCCAGCCATCAGAGAAGCAGGGCTGCCTTTCAAAAGGAAGGCAGCACTGTTCTTCAGTGTAATGCTTCCCAAATTCTTCAGCTTGTCAGTGTGTTTCAACTGTTCACATTCCAGCACAAAACTTTATTATGAAGCATGTCACTGGAAATCTTAGGGAGATCATGATAATAGTGCTGTATGTAATATGACACTATGAGCTTCCTACTGCCTACTTACTATGCAGATTTCCAGCAGACTGCAATTTGGGCACCATTTGTCCAGGAGCCTGAAAACAGATCAGGGTATTAAAAGATTTTATGATTCTTATTTATATGACTTTATATCTTTATCTATATGATTTTTTTATTATTATTTATGTGACTTTCTTGCTAGTATCACAATGGTTTTGCATGTCTGAGATTAAATTTGTTGACAGTCCTTTCATTTGGCCAAAAGGGACTAACAACATTAGGGTGCTTGATATTTCGATCACCTAATGGGTTCCAGAGGCTCTGAGACTCTTCCTTTTTCAGAAAAATCCAAGCACTTATCCTACAAAAAGCCTTGTTATTTAAGGTAACCTACATTAAACTCCCCAAGAAACGGAAGGCAGCCCAAGTCACGTTTTTGGGGAGCCAAAATATCTCTGCACCCAATTTTAAAACCAGAGTTCTCAAATAATATCTGAGCATAGCAGCCATCCTTTCTTTATTAGTGCAGGAAAAAATCCATCAACTTCTTAACGAGCTTTAGGCAACTCTATCTTGCTGTTAGATGACAGAGCACAGTCAATTATAGCTGGCAAATATACTGCAGATTTTCATCTGTACAGCCAACTGTGCTCCCTAATTTGTTTTCTCATTTTTTGTGGCATTACTTCTGGGTTCTGAAAAGTTGGTTTCATTTCAGACAGGGCAAGAAGGAAGTACTGAGGCCCAGTTTTTTTAAAAAATACATGAAGTACAGTACTTAGATACATTTCCCCTGTGTGTACTGACCAGTGAGCTCATCTATGTGAGATAAACATGTCTGATGTAAAGAGAGACATTACCCCTCACTATATGGGTTAGCACCATTCTATATATATACTACCCTCCTTGACCCCTTATTCTTACTTTAAGTGTAAGGAACTGAGGGAGCGAAACCACCTTGCTCAGGTTGATGAGGAAGGTCTGCAGCAGAAAAAGCAATCAAGAACTGAACACAAAGCTGTGATGGTACTTGCTGTGGATCCTGCCTTTCTCCCTGTCAGCCATAGCCCTGGACTGAATGAAGGTAACCCGTGCTTTTGCGATTCAGATCACCGGCTGCTCAACTGCAGAAATTAATTTTAATTCTTCACAATCAGTACACCCCTTATGAGGTTTCTTACTCATTCAGTGCATTTTGGTAGTGACAGTTTTCTAAAAGACTAGATATCATGTGTATTTGGCAAGGAGCTGGTGGGGGGGATGGGCTGCAGGGGGGCCCCTGTGAGAGGAGTCCGGGGTCTGCCCTGTGCCGGTCCCAGCCAGTCCCAGCCAGCTCCACAATGGCACCAGCACAGCCACAGCTGAACCTGCTGAAAACTCTGAGAAAACATATTTAAGAAAGGGCAAAACGCCCCACAGCAGTGAGGGAAAAAAGTGTGTGGAACGGCCCTGTGATACCCAGGTGAGAGAAGGTGGCGGGCCGGGACAGGGTTTCCCTGCAGTAGTCCATGGGGATACCACAGTAAAGCAGGTATTCCTGACTGCCGCCTGCACAGGACACACACTGGAGCAGGGGAAAGGTGTGGGGTGGAAGTAGCTGCAGAGAGGAGGGAGCTGTTACCGACCGACTGCAACCGCTGTTCCCACCACTGCTTCCCTCCACCTCCGCACCGCTGAGGAGGGAGGAGATAGAGGAGCTGGGAATGAACGAGTGAAGTTGAGCCTGGGGAGAAGGGGGCTGGTGGGAAGGTGGTGTTTTAATTTGTCTTTGTTTCTTACTGTCCAAACCTATTTTAATTGGCAATAAATTAATTTTCCCTAAGTCGAGTCTGTTCTGCCTGTGACAGTAACTGGTAAGTGAACTCCCCGTCTTTACCTCGACCCAGGAGCTTTTTCATCTTATTTTTATCTCCTGACCTATTGTGGTGGGGGAGTGAGACAGCAGCTGGCGGGGAGGGGAGTATGGCAGCTGGACAAGGTCAACCCACCAGAACTGCCATCTGAATAAAGACTTTATCAGCCTCTTATTTCAGCCTACCTGTGATATGAAGGTACTGTATTAGAATCTATATATCCGTTCAATCAATGGCCTCATTTCTGTCAAACGGCTAAACATCACCAATTTCAGTTTAAGTAAGCAAAGTTCTGTGTCTGTGTGTGCATGTGTACAATTCAACATTAAGCTTAGAGGAAATGAATGGGCATTTATTGTAATCTCGACTATTAACCTCCTTATTACCCAATCAGATATACTTCTAGTGAACTGATCCAGTGATTACTATCACTGTAGCAGATGCTTCTTCTACTCTGAACAGTTGGAGTGATTTTTTATTATCATAATCAAAGCTCAGGGAGTCCAGCCTGTGAAAACCACTTTGTAACAGAAACAAACACGTATACCAGTGTTTTGCAAGGAAGGCATGAATGGGAACAGAAATTTGCCCAGTATAGTTTGCCTCACAAGCACCTGTAATTATATCTCTGCTGTCCTGGTTTCAGCTGGGATAGAGTTAATTGTCTTCCTAGTAGCTGGTACAGTGCTATGTTTTTGAGCTAGGTATGAGAAGAATGTTGATAACGCACTCATGTTTTCACTTGTTGCTAAGTAATGTTCAGTCTAAAGTCAAGGTTTTTCAGCCTTTGATGCCCAGCCAGCAAGAAAGCTGCAGGGGCACAAGAAGCTGGGAGGGAACACAGTCAGGGCAGCTGACCCAAAGTGGCCAATGGAGTATTCCATACCATATGGTCTTTTAGGAACTGGGGGGGGGGGGCATGGCCGCTCAGGGACTTCCGGGTGCGTCGGTCAGCGGGTGTTGAGCAATTGCGTTGTGCATCACTTGTATTTTCCAACCCTTTTATTATTACTGTTGTCATTTCATTAGTGTTGTCATTATCATTATTAGTTTCTTCTTTTCTGTTCTATTAAACCGTTCTTTTCTCAACTCATGAGTTTTACTTCTTTTCCCGATTTTCTCCCCATCCCACTGGGTGTGGGGGGGAAGTGGGTGAGCGGCTGCGTGGTGCTTAGTTGCTGGCTGGGGTTAAACCACGACATCTGCTTATAAATGCAGTAGGCAGAGTGAAGTGAAATATTAATAAGCATTTAAAGACTGAATCCTTTAGCTACGGTAACTGGCATTGCTCTGTTGAAGTCAAGCATGCAATATCAGTTAATATAAGTTCACAGCAGACCCTAAAGAGATTCTGACCATAGTCATTTCAAAAATCAGCTTCAGCCAGGACTTCACTGCAAGTCACAGTATTTCAGTAGTTTGTACCTTTCATGAGATGAACGAATTCTGCCATTCTTGGGTAAAAGTTACAACATGGAAAAAGTACACTTTCAGGTGTTTTATTTATAATCACTTTGGAAAGGAAACCCCTATTTTAATTTTTTTTTTTATCATACTGTGCTTTGGTGTGCATCATTGAGTGATGATCTTTGTTCCTTTTGGATTAAACTAAACTGGAAGAGACACTCTGAAATATTCCAGCCCTTAATGGGTATTTGGTCTGCAAGACTAGAGCAAAGCTGATCCAAATAAAACTCCCTGAAATGCATCTGTTGTGCACCTTGAGTCCTCATCACCAGCTGGTGATTTACATATAGGCTAATTTAGACATAGGCAGAAAGGTGAAGGCACAGTGCAGGGACTGGGAATGGAGAACTGCCCTATTTTAACATGATCCTTTCCCCATGGGTTGTATTGGTAAGCATGGGTACTGAGATCTGCCTTACAACATGATTTTTCCTTTTAGTAACACCTGTAAATCGCCAGCAATGCAGTAGGCTGCATGGACGTACATAGGAGAAGGATTTCTCCTAAAGTGTACTCTAAAATGTTTGCAGGAGATCTTTTATGAAAAGCTGCTGAGTACTTCTGGAGCTTTCTACATTTTTTCAATTAAAACTCTTACTGCAATCAATGATAACATTAATGCTTTATATTACTATTTAACCCTGGAGAAAAAAAATGGTGTTACTCTGTAACTTGCTTAATGCTTATAAAATCAAATACTGTTGTTCACCCTTTTAATTGGTAAATGTTTCTTTATAAAATATAAAGTTGGTTTGGTTTAAAGTACATATGCTAATGTGTCTCAAGATAACGTAGATGCACTAAGAACAAAATATCAATTTACTTTATCTTTTTTTCTTCATAAGAAATACTCTCTCTTCTTGCTCTAACTATATGTTTTAGCCCTCAAAATTCCCTGGAAAGAATGTATTTATGACTCCAAAGCAAGTTAGTGAATGTTTTCTCTGCAAGTTCAATTCTCTCCCTCTGTCTGCATGTATTACAGTCCTCAGTTGTTGCACAGTAACACATTTTTCCTCTCACAGGCCTCTTTTTTTTTTTTTTTTCATCCAGCACTGTAAGATTAGAACCAGCTCTCTTTTTCTTTTGTTTAAATTGTTTGGATTGAATTGAAAGTACTTCTGAGTGGTATGGCGAGATGAGTGATTGGTGTGGTGGTTTTGCAGTATGAATATTGGGCAGCAAGCCAAGGACAAGCTGTGCTGAGAAAAAAAAATAAATGAGAAACAGAAACATTTAGAAATTTGTGCATTTCCCAAATCAGAAGAGTTATTCATGGCCCACCTTCCTGCCAAACTTCAAATTGTCAGTGTAAATATGTAGGCATTTTAAGTCTTTAAAATGAACTGAAAGAATAATAGAAAGCTGGTAAGATCTGAGTTCTGCAGTCACTCATGCACTAACAGGCCAGCAAGTATTACCCATTTGTCACTAAGGTGCTCACAGTCTCAGATCACTGCCAACCTGGAAAGTTGAATGGTCTGCAGGGACACACAGAGAAAAAGAGGATATATTTCACTTTAAACAGACCTGCCTCAGACATTTCTACCTTGGAAAGGGTTTCATTAAGCTTGCACATTGACTAAACAGAAGGTGAAGACTGGCAAACAAAGTGTATCTTGAAGTGAAGCCTTCTGGTGTCTGTGATTACCCAATGGCAGACAAAAGACATTTCCCTCCTATTTTCCAGCTTTAAGTTCCTACCAATGTGTACTGCATAATATTGCCAACAACATCCATGGTATCAACTGCTTTTTCTGCATGTTTAGTGGCCATTCTCAGTCTCATTAAAACTTTTGCTAGGGTTGTAAGTGATGATTCTTAATAACATTTTTGGTCAATACACCATCAATTGGCATTTAGGACTACTCATGTTTAGTGACTAAAAAAGGAAGGTAGAATTTTTTAGCAAAGAAGAAAGAAGAGTAGGATACCAGCTGGTTGTGCCAAGTGTCATGAATATGGAAATAAATGCTTGGAAGAAAGGACAAGCATATATAATTCATTGACCTTTGCAGAAAAAGTGAAATTGCCTAATTCTTTGGACGTGGCTCAGGTCTTATGTGTTTGGGTTTTTCAAAGGCCAGATTCTACCAAGCTTTCTATAAGACTCTAAGCAAATGCTTGAGCAGTTCTTGCATATCTGTAAAACAAAAAGATTTACAGGAGCTTTCAGTGGTCTAACTCATAGTAACTTTGGGAAGGGCTGTGCTTTAATAGTACTTCTACTTTGAAGGGGAAATTAAAATTGTAACTGTTCAGCAGTGGCAATTTGTGACAGAGGAATGATCTGGCAGGGAGGGCAAGAAGGCCCAACTGCAAGAAGAGATTAAACTGGCTGGAAGCAGGGATGCCAGAGACAGAAGGACTCCCTGAAAGGGAGTGAAATTTCCCTTGGTGATGAGATAAGGAACAATCACAGTATTGTCTTGTAGACATCCTGCCAAGGGTGTGCTCTGGGGCCACCTTTGGGCAGCAGAGCTGGGCCAGGGGATGGCCCAAGGCCTGGCTGAGGCTCCCCATGGCACGGCTTGTGGGATGGGTGCTGGTGCCAGTGTATAGAAGGGATCGGCTAGTGATGCATCTTTGCAGACTCTTTGTAGAAATGCTTATGGTGGTAGGATTCTGCCCAATGCGTTCTTCATTTTTATTTTTTTTTTAATGTTTAAGCACAAGCACGTATTAAATTCGCCTCAAGGAGTATAATAAAAATTCTCCAACAACTTCTAAGAGATTTAAATATGTAACATATCTAAAGGTTTTATGAATAACTTTTAAAAACATGCTTGCATGAAAATGAGCCTGAAAGTCACAGATGCTTATTTACTCAATACATAATGTATAGCTATTGTGATTTACTGTGAAGAAATCATACAGTGTTTAATGTCCCATTTTATTTTGTTCTAATTTATAACCACAGGCAACCCAGTCATCTTTGGTCCTCATTCATGGAGTGGAGTGAATTTTGTCACCTATAGTTTCTACAGCCTTTTTGTCAAAGCTGAGACAGTTGTTGTGATGGTTTCTTATTGCTTGTGTTCATTTGAATATTCACACATATTTTGAAGCAGATTTTCACTGTGAATTCTGAAAATGATTATTACTTGAAGGAGGCTAGAAGTAACTCTCTAGCTTCCTTGCTGGGTGTTCATATATAATACTGTATTGGGTTTCTTTGGCAAGGTTTTGGTACCGGGGTGGGGGTGGGGGGNTAGTGGTAGTGCCTCTGTGATAACATCTTTAAGACGGAAAAAAAAATTGTGGGGGTCATTAACGGCAGCCAGAGAGAGGAGTGAGAACATGTAAGAGAAACAACCCTGCAGACACCAAGGTCAGTGAAGAAGGTGGGGGAGGACGTGCTCCAGGTGCCGGAGCAGAGATTCCCCTGCAGTCCGTGGTGAAGACCATGGTGAGGCAGGCTGTCCCCCTGCAGTCCATGGAGGTCCACGGTGGAGCAGATATCCACCTGCAGCCCATGGAGGACCCCACGGCGGAGCAAGTGGGTGCCCGAAGGAGGCTATGACCCCATGGGAAGCCTGCGCTGGAGCAGGGTCCTGGCTGGACCTGCAGATCTGTGGAGAGAGCAGCCCACAAAACAGGTTTTCTGGCAGGACTTGTGACCCTGCGGGGGACCCACGCTGGAGCAGTTTGCTCCTGAAGGACTGCATGCTGTGGAAGGGACCGATGCTGGAGCAGTATGTGAAGAACTGCAGCCTGTGGGAAGGAGCCACGTTGGAGAAATTCGTGGAGGACTGTCTCCTGTGGGAGGGACCCCACACTGGAGCAGGGGAAGAGTGTGATGAATCCTGCCCCTGAGGAGGGTGAAGCGGCAGAAACAATGTGTGATGAACTGACCGTAACCTCCATTCCCCATCCCCTTGTGCTGCTGGGGGGCTAGGTAGAGAATCCGGGAGTGAAGTTGCACCCGTGAAGAAGGGAGGGGTGGAGGGAAGGTGTTTTGAGATCTGATTTTATTTTTCATTACCCTACTCTGGTTGATTGGAAATAAATTAAGTTCATTTTTCCCCAAGTTGAGTCTGTTTTGCCTGTGACAGTAATTGGTTAAGTGATTTCTCCCTGTCCTTATCTCGACCTGGTAGCCCTTTGTTATATTTTCTCTCCCCTGTCCAGCTGAAGGGGGGAGTGATAGAACAGCTTTGGTGGACAGCTGGCATCCAGCCAGGGTTAACGCATCTCAGATACACTCCAGAACAACAGGTACAATGCCAGTTCTTTTACTTACAGAAGTGCTGTCTGAGCTAGTTGATAGCTGATCCATCATTTAAACTGATGATGAACTGTGAAAATAACTTAGACTATTTTATTATCACATACATTAGAAGTAGAACTGAGTCACATATTTTGCTCTCGCCACAATATACTTGTGACAAATACACAAGCAAATGGTCTGCAAGTCCGGTAGTAGTGGTCAAAATCAGGTCCTGGACAAGAGTGATAGAATAGAAGTGCAGCCTGGAAGTTTAGCCTTTCACTGGTAACATGCAACCAATCCAATGAGCATCCAAGCTGCAGTTCTCGGTGGTCAAAATCAGGTCCTGGACAGCAGTGATACCACATTTCAGTTGATGTGAAGAAAAAAAAAAAAATTAAAAATTTGCTCTAGAACCTTGAGGCACTTTAGGAGATGTATCAGTAAGTGTTGCATTGCAGATGAGTCTCTGAGGTGGATTTCTCATCAAATTATCCACTTTAATTTTGCTTCAGGAGTTCCTTTTGAGACCTGGTCTGCCTCACTTGCAAGCAACAGGCTGGTAGAATTTCAGGCACAGTAACAAAAAGGTTTTCATCTTTTACCAAATTATTTTTCAGACTCCTGGTTTACAGTATGTCAGGAAATGAAAGGGACTTGTGCTCTGCAAGAAAGACTCTTAAGTTCCTGTACAGAAGTGTAAGTCCTCTGAAATTGTATGCTCCCTTATACGTCCATGCGGGGGCCGGTCATAATCTAGTTTAAGTTTTGCAAGTGATGCTTGTTATTCTGAAAAACTTATATTACTGCTGCCGCTTAACATGCGGTATTTGAGGACTATTCTGTACATCTCTAAAAAGAGCATCGAACTTTCTCCTATTTGTTCAGCACGCAGCTCACCTTTGCAGACTTATTTTTCCCCTTTCAAAGAGCAATGTGAAGGTTGCCTTGCGTGGATACATTTATTTTGTCTCTACTTCAGGCTCCGAAATACTTAGCTTGAAAGTTTCTGGTTGCTCTTGGAACTCAAATAACCATTTTCCTCCCTGCAGTCTTCATAAAAAAACCCTCCATCACAAAACACAGTAATTGGCAGAAGTGAGACTGTCCAAGTGGCCTTGTTTGTAACCTGCTTGTTTAGTTCAGTGATTCTGAGGGCTCTGTCTACATCGTGCAGAAATTAACTAATTTTGATCTTAAAGCTTAGAGTAGCAGCTATTGAATACTCAAGTCATATAACACATTCACTGGAGCTTACAGAGTAAACCTATGTTTAAAGTCAGTTGGTCAATGAGCTATAAACAACAGTCTGTGCTATTAACTTAATCACAGATGAATATATGAAGATACATATGTATGTATGTGTATCAGAGATGCAGAGATTGCTTTGATGGTAGTGTTTAGAAGGCTAATAAATCAGGCCAATTTTAAACTTTAAAACAAAATTATGCTAAATTCATTTACTAACAGTATACTTTATGACAACGGTTAGATCCTAGACATTATTTAACATTGTTACTACATATACAGAACTGTTGATTTTTAATGCTTATATTCTAAATTATCTAAGGGTATAAAATATCACAGAGCTGATGCCACATAGCAGAGATGGCTACTGTCTTTGGTGGTCTTAGTAGCCAAAGACAAGTTGGAGAGCCCTTTGAAGAGAGAAATCAGGACTGAAGTGGTCTTGTTTTCTGTATCCTCTGTGGAAATGAATGCTGATGATTTTATGGTGCTTTCACTCTCCCAGAAGGGTGGTTTCATCTGCTGCCCATGCTACCTTTCTTGGATTTTGATTTTGACAGTCATCTGTGTTTACTGAGCAGGATGCCCTGCCTATTCACAGTTTGGTTGTCACATTTCTCCAACACTTATGTAAAGTCCTTGCACATTGTGTCTGGCTATGCTATCACAGCGTTACCAAATACTTAGTGTTGTTCATTACGCTCTTTTAAAATGCTTATATTTGGATTGAATGGAAGCTAATATTAATTCTATCCTGACTACTGCATTTGTAATTTATAGATGTTTCAGGCTTCTGCTTTTGCTACAGAGTTATTGAATATTCTAGGCTGGGCTTGCTTAGATATTCAGTAGTGGTATCAGTCTAGAAATGGCCCTTGTACCTTTGGTGCTGTGATCATCACTGCAGTGATCAGTAGCGCACTCACACTGGGAGCTTGCCCAGTCTTTCTTCTGCCTGATGAAAACCAGAAATTGCTTCACTGTACTTTTTCAGACCTGATGAGTATATTAGTTCTTTAAAGCTGAAATGTCTGGTAGCCTTACTAACACAGCAGAAGTGTGATGATAAGGGCATTTGCTGAGGGTATGGGAGACCTGAGTTCAGGTCTCAGATTTTAATGGTTTGAACGGGCCTTTGAACTTACACTTCATTTTTCTCAATACCACTGTAACTGGTGCTTGTGTGTTTATTTTTTCCCATGGTATCTTCTTAATAAGTTTCACTGAAAATGTTCCCTTTGTTTATGAGCTTTGCATGGTGATTGCTGCTGGGGCATTGATGAAATAAAATCTATTAGAAATACTTACTTAGGTGTATTCCTGCTGCTCTTACAAACCCCAGTTATGAACTCAGGTGACCCTGCTGTGCTAGCTATCGTACAAATATAGGTAGACAGGACCTTCTGTGAAGACGTTATTAACACAAGAAACATAAATACTAAATATATCTAAAAAAGGAAAGAAAAGACTCTTAAGAACTGGGTAAAGATCAAAGAGGTTTTGCTCTATTGATCTTATTCTCCTTTTAAACAAAAGTAGCTTTTCTTCAGAAGAGGAAATTCTGCTCATTCATCCCTCATATCCATCTTGCTTTCCCATAAGTGGGCTGCTAGTACACATACAGCCAGCTTAAGGTGACTTTCTAGAAAAGATGAACACTGGGTTTTCAGGCCTTCCAGGATACACTTCTGTATTTACTTCCCAATGTTTCCAGTTTCCATGCTTTTATTGTAAGTTTTGTGATACTTGGCATTGTGATAAAGTAGAACCTTTGAATACAATGGTTCCATAAGCATTATAATATTCTTTCCTTAAAAATATCTGAGCATAGAGCAACCTAATAGTAACTTTCACCCTCTCACGGTTGCAAAATTAAGTAAGCTCCTGTCATATTTCCAGTTTCAAAGTCTCAGAACATGGAAAGGCAAGTGGCAAAAAGATAAATATGCCACTTAATTAAAGTATCATACTTCCGCGGGCTAGCCTGGGATTTTGTGAGGCCTGACCCATGTGTTATGTACTCTGGTGTTCCCAGTGCTTCAGAAGAGTGATGTTGCTCCTGTGTTTAAACCAGGTACCCAATGGTACTGAAAAGGTGGTTCACTGGAAGGCAGTTGAATAATCCTATTTCAGGTTTACATCATTTGCTTAAGTGATTTACACAATCTAAACTGCTGCTAATGAAGTTATCTTTGCATCCGGTTTACATAGACATTCAGACTTTTTGTCTTAAGTGCAGATAAAGGCTTCCTTCAAATACTTTAGACCTTGTGATGTTCATTTTATTGGGTGAGGAAGGTGGCTGACATAACCTGATCAGCCAAATGGAGCTGGGTAGGATTAGACCTTGAAACTGTAGGGACTCCTGCATCTCTCAGAGGCTCAAGAAAGCAGGATAGGAAAGCACAACTGAGGTGACACAATGTGGCAGGGGTTTTATCAGAGACTAATAAAAGTATGGGCCTCAAAAAAGCCTGATTTCTCAAGGGCATAAATGAAAGCAGCAGAATTATTTCTGCCTGAACTTTGATTAATACAGTGCCTATGAAAAGAAATGTGAGAGCTGGCAGTGTACTCCTGGAGACATGCATTTTTTGTAGAGTTGAAGATTTGCAAGAGATGCCAGCAGAATATGTTACAAGACGGGGGGCTGAAGAATAGCTACCCATAAATATGCAAGCCTACTTAAAACTTTAAAAATGATTTTAAAAAGCAATATTTTACATTTTCTCTGAATTTTATACAGTTGTACCCTACAAAATCCATTTTATCATCTATTACTTCATTTTAATATATGGCTTTGCTAAGATGTGAATTGCATATATAATTTACTTGCATCTGATTGGACAGTTTCCCAGATCTGGGACATATTCTACTACAGTTCTCTAATGTCAGCTTCATTTGACAAAGAGGAAAGGAAGCATTTTTACCCCAGCTTTCTTTTTCAAAAGTAATTTCTCTCACATCTCTTTGATTCCA
>VYZV01028081.1:27841-41869 GCA_013401275.1 Pandion haliaetus | reverse complement strand
AGGGGGGGGTGAGCCTCCTCTTTTTTCCTTTTCCCTCCTCAAAGAAGGTAAAATAGGAGAACAAATTGAAATCAGTGACTTTTAGTGATTTCACTGAGTCCATGGCTTCTGAGTAAGCTTTCAGACAAAATATTGGGTCACCTCCTCTCCTTTCTCCTTGGCTTGTGTCTATATGCTAGCGCCTCGGAGTTGGAAGTGGAGACTCAAGCCTGACATGGTTTGCATATTCATGTCTATTCTAAAGAGAGATGAATAGACAGTGAGCCTCCTGATGGACTGTCTGCAGGAATTCAGACCCTCAGTTCAATGTGTTGCACATATAGCTACATTAGAAACAACAACAGTCTGTGTTGGAGAATGGCTCAGAGAGCAAGGATATGAATCCACAGAACAGTTGTACAAGCAGAGCCTGTTCTGAACTTAGTATAAGTAGCAAGACTAGGCCGCGAGTCCGAGCTGAAACTGCAAGTCAGGCTGATAACAGTAAAACAACAAGGACACTGTGACCTTGAAGAGTATCATAAACCAATCAGGAGTTAACCCGTGTGTATCTAGTTGCTTAAACCAATCAGAAGTTAACCCGTGTGCATCTAGTTGCTTAAACCAATCAGAAGTTAACTCGTGTTAACCTAAACTGTATAAATAAGCACTATTTGGGCTAATAAAGTGAACTACACTTTATCACTCAGACTGAGTCGACCCAGCGTGTTCCTCCGTCTGCCACCGGCAAGTCTGTCAAGATGCAAATCAGCAGGAGGTGGAGGGGGAAACAAAAACCTCATTTACTGTCTTTCATGATGCTACAAATGGCAATTACTCTAAGAAGGCAGAGAAACATTTGCCCCAGCAAAAGACAATCTGTATAGTACAGAAATGGTGATGCTTTGCCTGGGTTTACCAATCTTGGTATGATATCCAGATAATTAATAGGCCTTTGTGACCCTGACCAGCCTTACTTGCACTTCCCACCCTGCCCATGGGCCCAGGAGTCCCATTCCAGCCAGCCCGGGACTGTTGGTTTTGCTGTAGTGATGCTGTAGGATGCTGGTCCTCATCTCCTCTGTCCTGTCTCCAGGATGGACCCCTTGGGTGAGCTGAGACACCCAGTCAACAGGACTATGTTGTTTTTCTACTCATTGTAATTATTGGAACAATTGTCCACGATCAGGGTTTACAGTCTCTGCCAAAGACCTGTACATGGGGATTTTTTACTATGAAATCTGGATATCCTTCACTCTGGTTTTATTTTTATGCAGAAAGAAAGAAAATCACCCCACCTCTTATACCAGTACTATTTTTTTCAAGGCATTCTCACAAACTCTTTTCCCATACCATTTTTCTTTTTATTTTACCCCTATTCACCTCAGTTTATAGATTTTTATATACAATATGCAAATAGACATACAGAGTAAACAAAAGCGCAAGACAAACAAGAAGGGTTCAGGACTCAGAGTTATAGCAGCAATTTGAGAATAATTCTCAGTGTGTTTTTTCCCTGTGTTTTCTGTGAACAGACTGTCTTTGCAGCCTAAAAGCACTGGAAATATTCAGTTTGTGGTCTCCCCCCCACCCCCATTTTTTCATCCTTCCAAAACCCTTTGTGATCATGGTCTGAAGACCACATAAATCTTTAAGAGTCATTCCACAGACTGTGAGACTTTGTCAGACCCTCTGTGTGTTTTAACTTGTAGTCTTCACAAACTACAGTTTTGATTGCAGAGAGCTTTTGCTCAGAGTAACTCCTGTGACTATGGCTCCTCTCAGTACTGTTCGCTCTGGTGTAACTAGTGCAGGTCTCTAGAGCTGGCAGGAGAGTTAAGACAGATCTTCCCTGTTGACTTGCATATGATACTACAGAAAGGAGGCAACATGAGCTATAGACCATAAAACACAGTTCTTTCAAAAGCCAACAGCATAAAAGATTGTCTAATGAAACGTCTTGTTTGTCCCTACTTACCTTTTTGGGGGGAGTTTTTTTACATCAGGAGGGATAGCAGGGGAAAGCCTTAGTACATCACTCTAACTTCAAATTAAGCACCTTTATCCAGAAGTGCAGTTAAAGATACGTATGAGACAGCCAGCAGTTTCCTTGCTAGCCAGCAGTGCAACATTGAATCCAAGGATGAATGAAGCTCTGCCTTTTCCCAGGTATTCTCACTGTCAAGCTTAACATTGGTCCCCATTCCCTCCATGCTACCCACACTTTAAGCTTTGTCATCCTTCTCATTGGCTTCTTGTGTGCTCTCTTCTGAAATGTCAAAACCTTTGTACATTCGTCTGTGCAGTGCAAAGCCTTGCTGTGTTCATCTGCTTGGAGGTTTTCTAGAGTCATAGAGTGCCATCTGATCTTTATACCTGTGGTGGGCTGACCCTGGCCACCAGCGAAACATTCACCCTATGTCTCTCTCACTCTCCTCTTCCATGGGATGGGGAGGAAATAAAAGGAGGGTGAAAAGACTTGTGGATTGAGATAATGACAGTTCAACAGGGAAAGTAAAAGCTGTGAACACAAAAAAAGCAAAAAGAGGAATTCATTCACTACTTCCCATCAGCAGGCAAATGTCCAGCCTCTTCCTGAAAAGCAGGGCCTCAGCACATGTAATGTTTGCTTGGGAAGACAAATAGCATAACCATGAACAACCCCCTTTTATCTTCCTTTCCCTAAGATTTTATTGCTGAGCATGATGTCATGAGGCATGGGATATCCTTTTGGTCAGTTGGGTTCAGCTGTCCTGTTTAATGCTGTTCTTAACCTTCAGATGTATTCAGGTAGATGGGAAGTATAAGTGTACTTTGATCAGTGTCAGGTTTTTGCCTCAGGAAGAAGTAGAATTGTTCTTAAACACCTTTTTTGGATAGCCTGGCAAAGAGACTGAGCCCGCATATGAAGGAAGAGAGTGACAAAAAAGAGGAGAAGCTGTGAGAAATAGTATGCTTGCTTGGTTTTGGACTGCGCTTAAAGTCCTGAAAAGCAATAAATTGGACTGAGAATGGAAAAAAAAGTCAAAGTAGAAAAAGGATTGAGAATAGGCTGGGTTGCAGGAAACAGGGATGAAAGAAATGAAGTTTGTCTAGTGGTGGTAGGGAAGTAAATACCTGAATATCCGTATTCTGACCTTCTGAGTGTCCTCTGCAGTATCTGGTGAAAAGGCCACTTTCTAGCACTGACTGCAGCAAGGAAAAATTGCTCAGTTCTCATAGTTTTGTATCAACTGAGGATTCAAGATGTCTATTTTTTTTTTATTACATGTTATTAACAAGCAGTAAGTGGACTATCAGGATCAATGTTAGCAGTTCAACAGATAGACCACAATGCCAGACGAAATTATTATGTGCCACTACAAATTCCTAAACAACCTTCTGTAATCCCAAGAAATTCTAATCCTGCATGTGTGTGTGCACACACATGCACACATACCAGGCTGTATGTATTAGCAGCACACATCCCCTCTCTTGGCAGTGTGGGTTCCCCTCCTTGCACACCCTGTGTGGGAGATGTGGGTTGCTCCAGCCACATGTGGGCCCTGTCGGTCCCCACACACTGCTGACCCACGTGCTTGTGACAAAGCCATCCAGGAGTCCCAGCTGCACACCTAAGGTGAGCCCCTACAGCTGAAAGGTGTAAGAAGTGTTTTTTCAGGCTGGACAGGACAGTTTCAGCAAGGAGTTTTGCAGGATGTGTTTGTGCAGTGGGAGAAGCAGGTAAGAGTTGTCACACATGAACTGAATTTAACCTTTCTTGCTTGACTGTGAGCCAATCTTAACTTTAGCATTTCCTAACATTAAAGAGCTTGACTTCACAGCTGTAATGTCCTTTTAATGTGGGTGTATGAATGAATAATAGGTGACTGTATTCTTTTTGCTTGTTACTACCATTTCTTTTTCTATTTGAAAGCCTTCTAATTGTACCTTAGAGCAGGACGATATTTCCTGATAGTTTTGGAAAGGCCTTAAAGAAGTGAGTAGCTAAGAACAAAAGTCACGTAATGTATTAGTTCACTGTAAATAATGAACCCCAAATCTCTCAATTTGTGTAAGAAATAGATCTCTTCGAAGATTACAGATGAATACTGTCTACAGCTGTGTAAAACACCACACATACTCTGGGAAGCTGGTTTTTGTTTTCAAGGAAGCATATTTTTTTCTTCTAGGCAGTGCTTTCTCACATGGTTCCTTTAGGAATTCAGCTGTGCTTTTCCCTGTTTTCTTTTGGCATAATTAAAAGTAAACTTCAATTCTTTCTTGCTTGCCTATGAGGACAGCTGTTTTCCCCAGATCTTCGAGGAAGAGAAATCCCTTTCCAGTTCAATGCTTTCCTTTTACACTAAGGGCATCTCAAATATGCACATGCACTTACACACATCTTCTTTCATGGAACTTGAAAAATAATCCTAAAATTCCATAATTTTGTATGCCAATCAGAAAAATCCAACTTGAACATTGTGTTCCTTTGGAATTATTTTGGGGGCGGGGTGGAGAAGATACTTCTAAAATGTTTGCGTTTTGATTATTATATACTTTTTTCTCTCCAGCCCCTTTTCCCTCTCCTTTTCTCCTCTTTCTCTCTGACTCCCTCAGTTAGCCCCAAATCTATTAAGAGTACAGGAGAAAAATAATAAAGAATTAGGTTATCCCTAACCTACCACTCAGAAGATTTTTGCCTGCTAGAAGGTTTGTATTCCAGAGGAGAATTCTTAAAGAATCCAAAATTTAATCTTTCATGCTTTTTCTCTTACAAAACTCTGATCAGAGACATCTTAAAAATTATTCTTTTAGCCTAAGATCAGCTTTTGTTTTTAGACAAAAGTATGTATCTAAAGTTCACTGCACAAAGCATCCCATTTTAATAACCTAAGCTCATGAAAAAAGTGTCACAATAATTCAGACAATTAACCCTGATACCTTTACAACTGTGTGGTTCCCCCTCAGGAACACTGAATCTTTTTTTATAACTTTAACTGGGGAACTAGCTGCCTAGTAAATGGTACGTACGTTCCCATTAGAATGGCTATTTCTCACATTAAAAATATAGTAAGCCATTAAACCCTTAAAACGTAATCATTAACATTTAGCACACTGTGCCAGATGCATTAAAAACATTATGTGTAGCTGATCTCTCTGACTTACTTAGGGAAATATCAAATGGCTTTAATGTACCTTTGCTTTATCCTTTAGTTTTAGGTGATACTGCTGTGTTCTTACTAATTTGCTTCAGTGAGTTCTCCTATTTCTACGTTTATAATTTGAGAATTATAAAATATAATTATATGTAGTCTTTTACAGAGCTAAATCTGACTCACTATTTTTCATTCTGACTTTCAAGAAGTTTAAGTGTCAGTTTGTGAAGTAAATTCACTATCGTTTAACCTACTGTACAATATGACATACAGCCTATTTCATAATCGTTCTTTGTAGATGCCACACATTAAATCTTCATATTTAATGATTATACAATCCCCAGATTTCATTTTAGAAGAATCTCCTTCTGTTCCTTGACCATGAGAAAGTGCTAACATACATATATACATCAAATGTTATCCTTCGAACTCTTTATCCAGGATGTACTTTACTTCTCCATACTGACATTAAATGTTTGACAGTATTTTGTAGCACAATTGAATATTCACTATTATTTCTTCTTGAAGTTTTCCAGTTTAAATTGGACCTATGTGGACATTTCAGCCATTTTAAAAATTGTATTCCAATGGCTCATATCTAGAATTTTTTCTTTGGTTCATAAACAGTGTTGGGTCTCCTATGTTTTACTCTGCATTATAAAGGGGGAAATTACAGAAGTCTTAAAATTGGAGGAAGGAAAACATTCTTCCCATTTAGCACGGTATTTTCACAGCATAGTCATTCATACTAAGTTTAGTGTTCCACATGTTACATGTAAGAGACTCTGCATTTTTTAGTGGGTCAGCTATCCTTTTTTGTAAGGAAATTCTCCCATGAGTGTGTGTGTGTAACTGTAAATGTAGTCTCTCTGACTTCTCTGGCTCAGGGAAAGATCTTTACATTTGGGTTCTCTGTTTCGCAAGAGCTGTGAGAACAGATCCTTTATAATATTTTCTTTACCTGGTGCATCCAGATGTAGTTCTGTGAGCACTGAGTGGTTTGGGTATGATTTGTCACCCAATCATATCTTAAAGAAATTGAACCTAATTTTTTTCTAGAAATATTCAGAAGGTAATTCCTTTATTATGCTGCTTTTGCTGCTCTGCTGCCGAGCTGAAACTGGAAAATGCTAGAAGTGGTAGCAGAAAATGTCATCTCTATGGAAACTTCCAAACCCTATTGAGGATGGCGGGATAAAGTTTAGGGAATAATCAATATTTTATTCTGAGCTCATTTGTAAGTAAGGCAGGATAAATTAAACTCCTGATAGTCCAATTGCTCCTAAGGAGAGGTATTAAATTCCAAATAGAGGTGGAAACTTCTGAAGTGGACTCACTCGAAGGGTGGATTGGAGTATCTGGGGCTGAATCCTCACGGGGGAAGATGGAATGGAACAAAGACAAACTGCATTAAGGATACATACTGTAAAACACTAGCTGACTGGACGAAAAAGGAGCAGTATCACCTCCAGCTGGGTTTCTAAAGTTGGTAGGGATATAAGAACTGTTTATTTTCACTGTCAGATTGAGTGTCTAAACAACACAGGACTGTGGTTTTTCTATCACTCCAGCTACCTCATTTTTAGTAGTTTATCCTCACCTTTTTTATCACTTGTCTCCTACTTAATATATTGTTCCCTAATGCTGAGGTCTGTCATTCCTGGGAAGGCTTTTCATTTCTTTCCCAGACATGCCTGGGCCTATCCTCACAAATGGAAACCATTATGACCAATAACCAACAGATGGTCTTCTTGACATCCATATTTACTTCTAACCTGCAAACTAATTTTCTTTTATTTACCTGTGTCCCAAACCCATTTGGTTTCCCAGTCCTGTCCTCTTTCCTTCCTTTCCCCTAAACTCTGTGGAAATGTTTTGTTTCAGAACTGGGCTACCTCTGCCCCTCTGCTGGAAACAAAGCAGATGCTTAGGCAAAGAGAACAAGAACAGGAAGAGTATGGAGTAATCTTACCCCTCAGCTTGTGGTGATAACCTTGTGATTTAGGAACAGCCATGAATACATTCCAATTATCACAGTTAATAGACACCAATGAAATTATGCTCCTTGAAATTTTTTTGAACCTTTTCCACAATTATTTATAATTCTTAATTATTTATAAATATATTTTGGCCTGCAGCGATGCATTTTGCAACTTAACTGCTATGCATGATGTGAAAACATACTTCTTTAAAGCTGTAGCACGTTCAAAGCCATTGATTTTCCTTGCTTTTTATTACGAGAAGCTACATGATGGCTTTCTGTCTCTGTGCTATTTACACACCTTTGCCCTAGCCACTCAATTTGTTTCTTTTCTATGCAAAACCCCATCTTTTCCATTCAGTTTTCATCCTAGAGAGCTGCACAGGTGCAGAGATCATTATGTACTGAAAACTGAAAGGAGTGCTCTCAGCCATGCCAACTCTCCAACATGCCAACATGTCCAAAACTCCCTTTGCTGGTTAGCAGAGACACCTTCCCAGTCGGTTTTGTGGAAATAATTTTAAGGCATATAGCGGTTTTCCTGCCCAGATGCTTACACCAGGAGTTTGGATTCCACTCAGTGTGTAAGGTGCCTCAAGATGCGTTTGCGGCGCTAAAACCATTTGCAAATCTGGCTCTTTCTGCTTCAGTGAAAATCTACTGAGACAACATGCTTGAGAGGACTAATCATACACATGCTTTGCAATGCATATTCTTAAGATAAAAAATCTGTGATACAGTAATATGCCACGATGGACACTGACTGTAATTTTTTTTAATAGAAAAGCATATGCTTTGTTTATCTTTTCTGTCTCAGGCGCATGCTTCCTCCAAGAATTAGAAATTAAAATGTAATCTGTGCATAGCTGAATGGGTTCCCTAACCAGTAAGCAGATGCTAGGCACTCGGCAGAGCTGGAGTACATGGAGTGGCAAACCAGATTTATGATGCTGTAACTCTGCTGCTTTTGGTAGTCATGTAAAAGAGGAATGGTATAGGCTGAAAGACTCAGTGTGTTCAAGTGTATGAAAAAGGAAAAGATAAAATCCTCTATTCCTCATGAACTAAGGCAAAGGGAAAATTTAGTCCTCTGTGGCAGATGCTAAGCACCTACCAGTACCAATCCTTCATGCCTATGATTTTCCTATCTTGGCCAATATGCACAATTTCTAATGCCTAACAGGAGCCCATGTATTTATAATCTGAATCTACTGTATGTCAGCAAATTTTTTGCATATCAGGCAGAGAGTCCTTTTTAATCTCACGACTGATACACATTTTAAACTACCTGAGTTGCCTGTAACTATTGACTGAGACATTAATCCAATTGAATATGACAAATTGTAGTGAAGCCAAGCACTATTAAGGCTGGCTTTATTACTCTCTGTTTTAATAATTTTGCTGATTTTGTATAATTACAATGTTCTAACTATATTGGGCCCTGATTTGCATCAACCATTCTGCTCGGTTTCTCTGGACCGGTTGGTGTGGCCCATCTGCAAAAGGAAATGTCACAATATTCCTGTCTAAGGAAGGTTGCCAGTAGAGATCCTTGAACATGGGGATAGTGGAAAGAATCAAATGAAGTGCCTCAGAAGTGGCTGAAACAGTTTCAATTGCTGTAAATTATTATTTTAAATAAATTCAGTGTAGCTAACTGAACTGCATCTTTCTGATTAAAAAAGCTTACAAAGCTTCTAGTAAAGCTCAAGTCTTTCTGAAAACAGAAAGTTATCTAGAAGTAGCCTGCAATCCTGAGTTAGGGCAACTGATCGTGAACTTTCAAGTACTAAGCCACTCTTTGCTGTTGAAAAGTCCCTGTGTATTGAAAACAAAACTGTTTAATTTGGTCCTTTCTGTATCAAAACCATAGTAACTGTTATTCTAGGGCTATCCTATGTATCATAGAGTAGATGTAACAGTCTGTCATTTTCAGGGGCAATAGCTCACATCTCATGTTTTTTGTCCTTTACCAAGACACCTTTATTTCATATTGGTAGAGAGAAATACAAGGAAGGATGCTTAGCCCGGGAATTGTTCTATCACTGTTCACTGGCCTTGCTGCAGAGACCTGAAGTCAAATGGGTCAACCTACTTTCCTCATCTTCTGTTGTGTGGTCAGAGTTGAGAAAGAGCATTGTACCTTCTCCACTTGTGCAGAAAACAGGCAGTTTCTGGTGGTGGCTTGTTTCTTTACCACACCAAGCAATCCTTGTTTTAAATATTTCTGCCTCCTTGTGTCACTGGAATGTCACAACACCTCCCAAATATCAATCTTTGTAATTACAGGTGAACAGTGAGTTTCCAGAATTCATCCTTTGCAGAGTAGCCCATAATTGCAGGGGCCATTTCTTTACCAAGAAGGTAAACAACTGCCCTTGCTGAAGATAACCTCAGTCCACAGCACTGGAAAAGTTCAGGTTTCATTCAGCAGTTGTATTTGAAAAGGGCTGAAGAATATACCATAAGCTGTTTTTTTCATATATAGCAAAAGAAGACTTCCACATTGCTTTCATTAAGCAGCAACAGTTCAAAAGCAGACACTGTAGAGAAGGAAAAAAATGTAAATTGTGAGGCTGTAGGAAAAAAGTGTGGGGTAAAGCATGGTTTAGTTCACTGAAGACTGGAACAGTAAGTGAACCTAAGTGTTTCACTGTTTCTTACTCACTGGATAAATATTTAAGTTTAAAGTCAGGCGAAACTTAAGGGTGAAAAAAAGCAAACTATGAAAGGCTTTTGACAATGTAAAATACATCCTCTCCCAAGCTAGCTGATCATAAAGAATGCTGTCTTTTAACATGCCTGGACGAGCTTTAAAAATGACTCAATAGATTGTAGAATTCAGCACATTTTCTTCCCAATTATTTTTGAAGAGATTCTGACAAATGTTTTCTAAGGGAGGAATGGCAGACTGTCTGTTTTATTTTAGTTTTATGGGACTTTTATTTTTATCCTGTCATGAGAAGCAAATGGCAGAGCTATGATTAGGATAAGCCACGTAAAAGGGTTCAATCTGCACAATTTATAGTACAGCTTGCTTTAATCTGCCAGGGAACGTGTGTTATATTGCCTTTCAATAGAGGATAGAGCTGTGGCTATATATGTTAATAAATTCTATCCAGACAGTTTTAGAAGATGCCAACAATTGCTGGAAGTAGTTGGAGCAGAAATTGTCTGCAATTTTGAATCCTTGGAGGACTCTTCTGGATAGTGTGGCTTTCTTTAACAAAAACCAGACAAACAAAGCAAGCCCCCAGCATCACTGGTATCCCAAAAAACCGTAGCTACCATTATATTTTTTTAGTAATCAGGTTTCTAAAATTTAGCAGCCTGATGACAGTGGTTATTATTATCAGTGGTTTCAACAACTTTTTGTATTATTTAGTTTTGTTTTGTTTTGATTTTTCTTTGTACTGTGAATTTAAATCTAACAGCAGGTTGGATTTTCCTAGTTCCTACCTGTGGACACCTAGAACTTGCCCCCAATGATAGTCTGGTGACTAGAGATAGAAAGCTGCCTTTGCAGACTCCTATGGGCTATTGCAGCTTTGTAATTCTCTGTGACTGGCGATAGGAGAGGCTGTAGCTATCAGCTGCTGAAGAGGAAATGCAAAAGTGGGTATTGGTCTCTCCGTTCAAGAAATTGTTTTGCTGTTGGAACCAAGACTTTATATTTTGATAATCCTTTTCTACATGGAAAGAATTGTTTTTTAGAATGAGTTCATGTAGCATTACATTAATTTTAGTTTTGTGGCATGATATGGTATTTACAGCAGTAGAACCATGGTGCAGTAAGTAGTCAGCTATGTCTAATCAGATGCTGAATAGCTCTTCCCAGTGGTGAATATTTATATGCTGCAACCCCCCTGAAGTTGTGATAAAACACATTGCCATCTGTGAGAGACTGAAAGAGTTAATGTCTCAAACATTGTGGTGGGGCAAGTTCTGCATAAGGATGAACTCTGCATAGCAACGAACCACAGGTGAAAAGAAGCTGATCAGCACAGATCAGCACAGGACATCAGCAACTGGACGGTGAAGCTGGACTGGAGGGCGCACAGCTCCCTGTTCTGATATGCTGAGTGGGGCAGCCAACCCTGCATGGCCAAAGATCAAACAATGGTCATGTCTGCAGGGAAGGGGAAGTTACTCCCCAAATGACCCCCAAGCCCACTGACCCATTTCCCGAAGGTTCTGAAAGTACTAACCACTTGTGACACCTAATTAGCCTAATGAGTTTGAGTGGCTGCCCAGAGGATGGGAAGGAGATCATAAAAGGACATGAACTGAAGCCCCCTCTTTTCTCTCTCTGTTCTCTCTCTTCTTTTTTTTTTTTTTTCCATAATCCCTACCCCTAGACACAAAACCACTGATCGAGTCTGGGACTAAGAGTGGATCCAGATGCCCCCAGGCCCTTCTCTGAGAAGGAGACTAGAAAGCAAGGGGGGTCTACTCTGAATCTTGTGACTTGACAGAAGGGATCTCCTTCCCTGAATTGATGCATATGGTTAACCACAGGTTACATGGTTCACTGAGGTAGTTTCATGGTGATTGGTTTTGAGAGAAACCGTGCCACCTATTGTTACACCTTCCAAGTTCAGGTTGTTTCTGCCATAAATAAAATGTTTAGCTGATTATTTGGTGTCTCTTCACCTTCATTTACCCCAAGGAAATTCTGAGCTCAACACAGCCCTGCCCTGGTCTGTCCAGCCGGGGTCATGACACATCCAAAACACAATGCATGGTTGTTTATACATGTGCACTGCATATTTGGTAAATCTGAAATTCTGTACTGATATAGGGTATTTCCCCACTTGTTTATGTCTTATAGGAAAATTAGATGTAGTATTTACACTGATAGATTCTGGTTTTGTGTTATACAACAAGCTTTGAAAGCTGAATAACAGGATTCTTGAAATGTTATGGAAAAGAATTGAGGGTTCTTAAAAAACACCCCAATTTTCCACATTGTTCTCCTAGACTGTTGTTTCAGTGGCAGTTGTAAGAAAAAAGTCACAAGTGTGAACCCTAAATGTTAGTCTAACCTCAAAGGAGAAGAAACAGCCTCCTCTGTTTAAGGTTAAGAAAATAGTGTTTTCCATTGGTTTCAAATGTTTTTCAAGGAAAGGTAAAGTAATTGCTTTAAGTAGTAGAATAGAAAAAAAAAAAAACCCAACACATGGTATTATGGTGGCTGTCTAGTCAAAAATCACATTTAAACTTGTGTAAGGAACAATGATGACTTCATTATAAGCACAGTGAAAGCAATAATAAGCAAAACAAAAAGTGAAATTATAATCTCACATTTGCTAGAAGATCAAAGATGCATACTTGGAATGGCAAATGCTCAAATCCGTTGTGTCAGATCATCCTGAGGACCCAAAGAAAACAGAAAAAATATACCCCCAAAAGACTGGGAAACACGAGTTTTCCTAAAAGCACAGGATCACCTTTCTGGACGTGTGCAAAATTTCCATTGATTAAATATTCTTCATGTCCTAGATGGATTTGTTAGAATATTTTCCTGATCTGTGGGATTATGGCCTTTCAGTGTGATTGTCAAGGTGAATAATACATAAGCTGTGTATCTTTGTCTTCTGCATTCATAATCTATGCTGATGTCTTGATTTCGAACAACTTCTTTTATTCATTTCAGGTAGTTTTGAATATAGAAAAGCATGAATAACTACATGCTGTTGCTTTTACGGCTTACTAATAGCAGTGTCAAATATGTCCTAATGTCTTCTTTGCAGCAGGAGGCAGACACAAACATGCTTTTCACCCTTCTGGACTTGTGCAGAGTAGGATTGGAAGTACCTATAAGCAGCAGATATGTGATATTTCACTAACATAATGCGTTAACTATGTTCCACCATTTGGTTCTGCAACAGGACTCTGGGCAGAGACGAGAGAAGGCTGTTTTGCTGCTGGTTGTTGGTTTTCCCCAAAATGATCAGTCCTGAGGATCTAGAGTTCAAGCTGGCTTTTTAACCTTGAAAACAATGTTTTGCAGTCACATCTTAAACACAGCTGTGGTTTAAAACCTCTCTTCTCTTTATATCACTGTTGCAAACTCAGAGAAAAACAAATACAACGTCTCATCTGGAGCCACACAACTCCCTCCTCTTTTTTTTTTTTCTTTTTCCTCTAGAATTATAAATAGGTAGTAACAGTATAGAGAGAAATCCCATTTAAGCTTGTAAATAGAAGTTAATAAATCTTTTATTTGTTCCCTTTCCTAAGAAGAAAAAAAGTAAAATAAAACATGAAAACCTATCAAAGAAAGATGCTAAAGCTGCTATTTGTGTGAAAAAGGTCTTGAAACAACATTAGATTACCACTTGTTTAACAGTCACTAAAGTAATCCTATAAAATACCTGATTACTAAGACTTTTTTTTTACCAACCCATCAATCAGGATGTATGTCAGCAAAATTAGAAGGTTTGCAACACTTGAAATTAAGTTAGTGTATGTGCTATAGCCATAGTCATTTATGAGTATTGTCATGGTTTCAGGTCAGCTCAGTCGGTAACAAAGCACCACGAAGCCACTCGCTCACCCCCCACCCCCTCGCCTGGCCACGTTGGGATGAGGAGAAAATACAAAGGCAGGCTTGTGGGTCGAGACAAGGACTGGGAGGGATCACTCCCCACTTCTGGTCACGGGCAAAAGACAGGCTCAACTTGGGAAAAAAACCAAAATCAATTTAATTTACTACAAATCAAAACAAAAACAAAACACAAGGGTATTAAGAAGGGAAACCAAACATCAGAACAACCTCCCCCCACCCCTCCCGCCTTCCCGGCTCAGTTCCACTCCCGATGCTTTCTACCTCCTCCCCCCGGCGGCACAGGGGAACAGGGGATGGGGGTTGAGTCAGCTCGCCACACATCGTCGTTGCCGCTTCTTTCCTCAGGGGGAAGATTCCTC
>VYZV01028081.1:9017-20547 GCA_013401275.1 Pandion haliaetus | reverse complement strand
AGCCCAATAACTTGCAATAAACCAGTGCTGCTATTATTTTACCTATAATTGGAATTTATGTAATGTATTATTATACTGCATTTGGCACAATTCAATATGCACATGTACATAAACAGATTTTGAGAGATAGTCTGCTGGGTAAGTAACCTTTTAGGTGGAACAGTTGTATTTTATTGGCTAAAATACTATTAGCCCATGCTCAGTTTATTGATGATTATCAATTCAGAGAAATACTTTTCAGAGTAATTTGTACCCCTCTGTTATGGTAGGAATTCTTGATGAAAAATGTGCCTGGTGCCAGAAAAGAACATCAGCTGTTTGAATAGCAGTGATTTCTAGTGGTTATTTTAATTTTTATCCCCATGGGTACACATAGCTGTAGATTTGTTTCATTTACAGAGAAGCCAATATGTTGGCAAATATTGTGCCAGAGTTATTTCTGGAGTTGACCTGAACCTACTACCTGATTAGAAGATACACTGTTGACCTATGTTAGTTTTCATTACATGGAGTTAAAAGTGCTGGTATTTCAAAACCTTATATTGCATTGCAATTTGAGCCACACAAATTGCTGTGTTTTCTTTTAAGTGGTTATACTCCTTTTTCTCCAGGCTAAAAGAGAAGTTACTGTTATCTCTGTTGCTGATACTATTAGTGCATGGTCAGACAAGCACTTCCCTTTACTGTTAAAATATTCCAGGGGATAACTCTTGTACCTATATATAGGCTGCAATAGAGTGGACTTAAAAGACTGCAATGGGTGTGCTTAAGTGCTTTGTAGGCTTACTGGTAAGGACATCTTCACATGTACTTCTGTGCTTAGACCTTCAGACTCTATCAATATTTTTTCTTCTACCTCCTGGATGACTGCTTAAGCTTTTTCTTAATATGGAATCACAGAATCCTTTAGTTTGGAAAAGACCTTTAAGATCATCAAGTCCAACCATCAACCATGCCCACTAAACCATGTCATGGAGTGCCCTGTCTACATGCTTTTTGAATATCAACATGGGGACATTCTCCATCATTCTCCTTCATCCCTTTGTGGAGGGTAATGATTGGGATTATGGCTTTTCTAACAAGTACTGGAATATTAATTCTTCGAAAAAATCAAAGCAGTTCACATTTGCTGTGAAAGAAATGGCTAGGGCTCTCCAGAGACACTTTACTTTTTTGTTTCAGCAGAGATTCTCCTCTGAGTTTGATGCAAAGCCATGGGGCTCCTGAATGTGAATTGCTGTTTTCAGTAAAGAAACCACTCGAAAAGTTTCCCTCAGCTTATGCTGACTACACCTATAGCTTCCTGTGGGTTGAGTTGGAAAACAGGTATCTAGCTCAGCACCCAAAAATCTTTTTATCCAAAACAGTGATGACTTTAAGTAGCTGAAACCTTAATTTCATTACGATTTTATTCTGAAATCTTTGCATTTGCTGTCCTCCAATTTTGGGGAATTCAGTAACGTACATAGAAATCTTTGAAGAGGAGTCAATTTAAGATGGACTCCATCTTTCATTGAGACTACACTCAGCCCGGTGCTGTGCACTGAGCAAGCCTTGTCTCAGGGATGGGCAAGGACTCAATGGGGCCAGGGGAGCACAGCCCCACTTTGGGTCATTTGTTGGTTGTCTCAAAGGCACCTATGTGGATGTGTGTGTTCGTAGCTATATAGACACCATATTTTCTTTTAATACATTTTTAAGGGTCAGGCTGTGAATGGAACTTGAAAGGTAAGTGACACTGCTGTATCTTGCCTGGTGTACAGAAGCTGTGTCTGAAGTGTGGAGATTCGGGTGGTTTCACCAAATAATAGAAGTGGAGATTTCCATTCAGACTGAATGCTGGCATGCCTTCAGTTGCTATATTACTTTATTGTTATGCAAAGCCAGTGCTCACAGAAAAGCAGACATTCAGAAATGACATTTCTATAATCATACTACATAAAATTAGGTTTTTACAACATAATGGTAAAGTAATAGAGATTTTAACTAAAACAGAAAGCCTGCTTATATTTTATTTCAGAGGTAACTCTGGTATGAGTTGGGGGGAGGGAATAGTGCAATCAATTATTGTAATTTTAGTCTCTTATAGTAATTATCTGATGTCTGTTACTTTATTAGATTTGAAAAAAACACAATAGATTTAACTGGTGTTTTACCCGCTTTTACATTTAGTATTTGCTTAAACCTATTCAGGCTTCTAGTCTGCAGTTGTTCAGGAAACATTGTATTGTATAGCCTATAGTTACAGGATGGAGCATATTAATGGAGAGCTCTAAACATGCTGTCATGGTTTAACCCCAGCCAGCAATTAAGCACCATGCAGCCGCTCACTCACTTCCCCCCCACACCCAGTGGGATGGGGAAGAATATCGGGAAAAGAAGTAAAACTCATGGGTTGAGATAAGAACGGTTTAATAGAACAGAAAAGAAGAAAATAATAATGATAACACTAATGAAATGACAACAGTAATAATAAAAGGATTGGAATACACAAGTGATGCACAATGCAATTGCTCACCACCCGCTGACTGACGCGCCCGTTAGTCCCTGAGCAGCGATCCCCCCCTCCCAGTTCCTAAAACGTCACATGGTATGGAATACTCTGTTGGCCACTTTGGGTCAGCTGCTCTGACTGTGTCCACCTCCCCAGCTTCTTGTGCCCCTGCAGCTTTCTTGCTGGCTGGGCATCAGAGGCTGAAAAGCCTTGACTTTAGACTGAACATTACTTAGCAACAACTGAAAACATCAGTGTGTTATCAACATTCTTCTCATACCTAGCTCAGAAACATAGCACTATACCAGCTACTAGGAAGACAATTAACACTATCCCAGCTGAAACCAGGACACATGCATAAATACAATTAATCTTTTGCTGAATTCAGGTTATATAAGTAGCTGCCATGCTGATTAAGTATCCAAGAATCAGTTTTCTTCCTAAAAGGGTTTGCAAATCTTGTGATCTATGTGGAAGTCCTTAGGAATAGCTTTTTCTCGCAGCATATCTGAAGATCAACAAACTTGGGTTTTGCAGAAACAACAGGGAAAATTGCAATTCATATTTAAAGCTTTTCTTTCCTTTCTCTAATGCTGTAACTTGGAGTAAATGGGGTGTTGAACATTGAAGATGCTGACAGAGGAAGATGTTGGAGGAGAGGAGGTAGTGATCCCCAGCAGCGGTGCTCCAGGGATGTAAATGATCTAATGATGATAAGCCCTCTGAGTCTTTTTGGGATATCACAAATGCAAGCAGCAGCTACTGCCCAACGGCCTTGGTCTTTTTAGTTCCAATTTGGATGAGAAAAGTGAAGTGATCAGCAATTTGTCCTCAAAGTGTTTTATTTAAAAAAATGTAACAGTCCCTTCTCTATATCTAATTTGGTTAGCCTTGCCTGGCCCCAAAGAGGGGGAGGAGATGCTGCAAGCACAGGAACAAGGATTTCCCTGCAGCCCATGGGAAGGACCCACACAGGAGCAGGCTTTTCCTGAAGGAACTGTGGCCCGGGGAGGGGAACCGTGTCAGACCAGGGGAAAAGTGTGAGGAGGAAGGAGTGGCAGAGAGGAAATGTTATGGACTAGCCACGACACCCATTCTCCATCCCACTGCGCTGCTCAGGAGTGAGGGAGGAGGTAAAGCAATTGGTAGTGAAGGAGTGATGTTGAGCCTGGGAAGAAAGGGTGGGGAAGGTGTTTTAATTTGTCTTTATTTCTCACGACCCAACTCTATTTTTATTTGGAAGTAAACTAATTTTCCCTGAGTCCATTTTGCCCATGATAATAATTGTTAAGTGATGTCCCTGTCTTTATCTCGACCCACAAGCTTTTCCATTTTATTTGCTCCCCCTGTCCTTTTGAAGAGGGGGATGAGAAAGCAGCTAGGTGGGTGTCTGGGAGCTAGCCAGCCATGGTCAGCCCACCACAACATGTTGTCCTGACCTCTCTTCTGTCTTTACTGATCTTCTCCTGGACCGAAGGAGGAAACAATGATGTCCATCAGGCAGCTCAGCAGAGAAAGTCCAGTGATTGTCTTGTTTGTGACTTTGTGAGGGAAAAAGGGAGAAAAAGGGAATGAAAGTGTCACATGATTTAATGACTTGAAGACTTTTGCCTTGATGCATTTATCCCTCTTCTAGGAAAACAAGATGGCAAATTTAGTCCACAGTCTCATGTACCGCAGTAGTATCTTTTATTCTTTATAACTCCTATTTATAGCTTGCACCTGTATGAGTTAAGTCTTTCATGTCTACAGGTTGCTCGAGTTTCTCAGACAATTAAAGCAATCCTTCTGACTCAGAGGCAACTCTGTAATGACAGAAACCTGCTAGGAAAAAGCACCAGTCAAATAACTTGCTCCACTTGAGCAGTAACTAGAAATATTTTTGTGAATCATGGCATTCTCTTAAAAGCTAATAAGAAATGTTAGCTGGTGGGGGAATTTTAGATGCAACACACCAGCATAAGAATTTGGTCACCTATTCAGTACCCAGAACCAGTTCCTGTTTTCAACAGATTTTAGTTCCTATTAAATTCCTAGAAAACAGCTCATCACCCAGCAGCTGTCAATGCACTATTTACAGCCAGATTTTTAGAAGAGCCCAGTATTCAGGGTAGTCAGGTATCTTATTAACATAGTCACTTTGCAGTCTAAATGGGAGCTGTGGTAATACTTAACAATAATTTTATTTGCCAATAGCAATAGGATGGTTGCAAAGATATTCATTGTATAGGGAGCTCACATTTAAGACAGAGCACATTACAGTGATATAATTTGCCTTGTAAGGGGAATAATACTTCCAGTTATTCCATCTCTTTCTTTAGGTTGTTAGGAAACTTTACATCAATATAAAGTCATGAAAATCAATGATTTTGGAATAAAGATGTGAAATCTTGGTGAGAAATCAAATGTCAACTGCTGTGTGAGCAAGTTGGGTCTATAGTTCCTTTATAGAAGCTCTTTATTTGCTAACGACATTTTGGTATTAATCCATGTATTAATCTCTCATGTTTTCCTCTAAGAGCTTCTCAGAGATGGACTTATAGTCCCAAAAGTACGTGGCATACACTTGGGAACGTTGGTCAGGTAGTTTTCCTGCAGTATAAGACTTTCCATTCTTTTTTCTGCAAGGCATATCGAATTTACCACAGGAATTGTTCATAAAGTAATGAGGAATTTGAGCCCATGTTAAGCAATATGCGTTAACATAGTGGGTGTCTCTTTAAAACAGACATGGTTGTTATAGTCTCTCCTTGGCCTCAGAGCTATACCAAAAACAGTATCATCCTTGTGAGCCAGGGAAGCTGGTTGTAATAGCTGTAATTTCCTTCTTGGCAGCTGAATAATTCTCCATGCTTGGTGTCTCATCTGCCATCTTTTGGGAGGAAGAAGAGAAAATTCCTCCCTAGTTAGAAGGTCTCCCTTTATATTGTTATTCTTCTCTAAAGAACATAATAACTGTTATCAATCCTATAAGACTTCAGTACATATTATAAGAATTTATTGTGGGGTAAAATTACCCTTATTACTGTCCATAAGAATGCTCCAGGTATCTAGCTGCATTGCACTGAAAGAATGTAAAATTTTTAGGGGAATAGTTGGAAGTGAAGAATGTGTTTTGACATGGTCCATCTGAAAAGAGCATCTAGTAAAGTCATCCAGGAGTACAGAATATGCTGTGTGAACCCAAACATGGCCCCAAACAAAACCCTTGGATCCTAGTGCCACCAAATGCGGAGAAGATCTGTTCAAGGCTCAAACTTCTCAACTTATTCACCAAGATACCCCAAACTGTTATCTGTAAATCAAACAGTTCTGAACTCTGGAGTCAACTTGGCACCACATTCTATAATGAATAGGAAATCTTAGAAGATGTAGGTGGAATAAGAGAGATAATGATGTGAAAAAAAAGTTACTGGAACTTCTATTTATGTGCTTTTCAAAGAATAAAAATGCAGTGTGGGGGAGGTTAGCCTTATTCTCATTCAATGGATTCAGTCAAAAATGTTAAAAAAAATTTCCTTTATATTAAAAATAATGAAAACATTCCAGCTTGAAAGCATGGAAGAAATGCAGAATTGTTACCTTGGATTCTCTGAGTCTAAAATGTTCTCTTTTTTCTTTTATTCCTCTAGTCCTGATGAACAAAAAAACTCCACTGCTATCTTGGTAAATTGTTCTGAAATAGTAGGATGCAGCTCTGCTCTCCTGTCAATCATCAAGGATCAGTAAAAGTAATACAGCAACACAGGAGAAGCAAAATATACTGTGCTGCTCATCTTGAATAATTTTTTTTTTTTTTCTGTACACATGTGATTGCAAATTCTGGAAAATTCTATCATGAAAGTAAGTCAGATAAACATTGCAAACCCAAATTCTACCTCCTCCATTAGTACTGATAAGATCATATTAAGAAAATGAGGTTCCATTGCATTTTTCATTTTTGAGACATGATTTATGAGGAAATTATCATCATCTGTCATTTTGAATATTTCTAGAGGGCACAATAATCATGTCTGTCAATTACTGCTGCCTTTTGGACATGTGTATCGCCTAAGTATTCTCTGATACTCTGAAGATGATAGCAGAATTGTGTCTTTTTTAGGACTAACTGCATAACTATAAAGAAGCATTAAAAGTATGGAAAAACATACTTCTGAAAAATTTTACTTGAATTGTAACAGTCAAGCTGTAATATTATTGTCCTGCACAATTTTATAACCACAGAAATAAACTCAGTTAATTTTTCCCGGAGTGCTACATAAAAAAAGGCAAAATTTGAATACAGTACCATATGGGTTGTATTATGTTGTATCTATAATAATATTTAATTTTTTTCATCTTAAGAAAGAAGGTGATGATTTTTTTTTTCACTTAAACAATTTACTCAAGAATTTCAAAGGAAATTATTGCAGTTAGGTGACAAAATCTCCTCGGCTCCCTTAGAAGTCCCCAATTTGATTTTAAGTGTAGAAAAGACAAGCTCTCCTACTCTTTTTTTAGATACTCAGCTTTAGTAAGAAGATGCCAAACTCAACAGAAGTTGGAAGTGCTCAGTTTCTCAATGGAGAACTTCATCTCAGTCCAAGTAGAGTCTTAAGTCCAATCCAAAGTCCACTGAAGTTAATTAAATGATCTGATCCTTACTGTTTTCAGTGGGACTTGAATTAAGCCCTAGGACATCTAAAACGGTGTGATGGCATTTAGCCATGACACTCATTAATTATGAAAGGAACTGAACTGTTATAACCCTGTCTAACATGGAGCACTTGTCTTTTTTCTTATTAAGATTGACTTTTTAATGAAGGGATTTACATACTTTTTCACTGCATACACCTCAATTCTGATTGGCACCCAATATTGAAAAAGAAATACTAGAACATTTGCAAATATCCCCTTTCATTTAATGAAACATTTAAGGAAAAATCCCAAGTCTGAATCTGCTCATCAGACTGTTTTGCTTGCTTGTCTGCTTATTCTGATTGAATAAAAAGGTTTGCTTGGAGACGTGTCCCTTCTTTGCCGCTGGGGTGTAGGAGTGTGTTATCATAAGGCTTTCAGCTTGGCATGCCTGATGTCAGCTACTGCTGTAGGACTGTGGACACTTTCAGAGCAGTACTAATGGTAGCTCTGTGCTTGTGCCGATTGTGGTGTTGATTAGCAACTTAATTAGCGAGAAGTATCTATCCCTGCCTTTTGCATTCCTGTCTTTTTTTTTCAATTCCACATACAACATGCATACATTTGTGTCTAAACATACATATGTGAAAATAGGTTGATTAAAAAAAACCAGTCATTTTTTATGTAGTGACAGTTTATGTTATGCTTTTTTGTTTGCTTTGTTTTTTTCACCATTGTCGTGGTTTCAGTTTCAGCCCAGCCGGTAACAAAGCACCACGAAGCCACTCGCTCACCCCCCACCCCCGCACCTGGCCACGTTGGGATGAGGAGAAAATACAAAGGCAGGCTCGTGGGTCGAGACAAGGACTGGGAGGGATCACTCCCCACTTATGGTCATGGGCAAAAGACAGGCTCAACTTGGGGAAGAAACAAAATCAATTTCATTTACTACAAATCAAATAAAAACAAGGATATTAGGAAGGAAAACCAAACCTCAGAACACCTTCCCCCCACGCCTCCCGCCTTCCCGGCTCAGCTCCATTCCCAGTGCTTTCTACCTCCTCCGCCTGGCGGCACAGGAGAACAGACGATGGGGGTTTAGGTCAGCTCGCCACACATTGTCTCTGCCGCTCNGTGGGCTGCTCTCCAGTGTCACACTGCTCCAGCGCGGTTTTTACCATGGAGTTACCGCCATCTTCGGGAGCCTCTGCTCCCCTCCATGGGCTGCAGGGGGACAGCCTGCCGTCTCACCACGGGCTGCAGGGCCATCAGCCTTCTCAGGCACCCCTCCTTCTTCACTGACCTTGGTATCTGCAAAGGTGTTCCTTTCACGTTCCAACCCACACACACTGCCGGTTCCCCTTCTTAAATATGTTATCCCAGAGGCGCTCCCACCATCACTGATGGGGTCGGCCTGGGCCAGAGGCAGGTCCGACTTTGGAGCTGGGGGAGCTTCTAGCAGCTTGTTAAAGGAGCCACCTCTGCGGCCCCCTCCCCCACTACCAAAGAAAACCACACCACACAAATCCATAACAACCATAAAAGTACTTAGATAATAATTTCAACTTAAATGACTTCTTGCTTTCACCCAACATGATTCTAAAGCAAATGAACTATTTTTTTTTTCTCAAGTCTGCTAAAATTAGACCCATACTGCAACACAATTCATTTCTTAAGAAGCTTTATAGAAGTTATAGCATACCGAAAAATGAGCACCATTGCAAATATCAGTTTAATTGCCATGCATTAGATTTCTGTGCAGGTCACAGGGTTATCAACCTGGAAAACAATTCCAGTTTCTTTTGAAGATTCTTCCCAGGTGATCAAACACACAAAAATAACAAACCAAACCAAAATGCAACATCAAAACCCTTCCTCTCCCCACCCTTCTTCAAACATGTTCACGGGAGAAAAAGAACATACCAAGACTTGTGTAGCCTTTCCATTTTCTGTAAAACATATCTACCATGAGAAAATCCCAGCTAAATATTTTGAGTCCTAAAACTATTATATGTGATGGTGCAAATACTGATGGATCATAATGAAACTGCATTTTCAAAAATTTGTGGGGAACAAGCTGGGAATTGTTTGCTGGAGTCCAACCTCAGTAACACTTCTCTGAAGTAAATGTAAAATCACCACATACCTGTTCCATATCCTGTATCTGTAGATTGATGATACACCATGATACAATCTGCGCCTAAACACTGGTTCATTATTTTATCTGGATGTTTTTGTGTCCTTGTAGAAAACACTTGTTTTTTATTAAAAAAACAGCACCCAACAACAGTAAAAAAAAACCAAAGAAAACCACACAACATAAACCCCCAAAACTCAGAAGCTGATAGAAAGATTTCTTGCTGTTTGATTAAAAAATGTTGGTTTGAGGGTAAAGGGTATTTCCATCACAAATCTGAACATTTCTGCATTAGGATGATATTTTACATGGGATACGTAGTTGTAAACTTAATTTTCTATTAAAAGCGGCAGCTGGCTTGGTGTCTAGTCACCTTAACTTAAAATAGATGAGCTTAACAGATGAGTTCTTAAATCACAGTTAAATTTATCACTGGTTTTCGAAGTGTCAGCCTTAATTAATGAGTAAAAAATAATAAAGACAAAATACCATGTTTTTTCTAAAAAGCTGAAGTAAAAATACAATCACATTTCTGGATGCTTACTGAATTTTTTCCCTTCAAAGTTGTTTTGTTTCCAAGACTTCATGGAATCAAACAATTATCTTGAATACAGAAATAATGGACTCTTAAGGATAACCAAGAACAAAGTATTGCTTGAAAATGTCTAGTTTCTAGAAAAATAAAAATAAGGCAACTGACCTTATAGATTAATTTTAAGCTTTTATTTCAGACTGTGTAATGTTAAACCTTCCTAAGAAGCCTATGAAATAATGTTTATTTATCTTGGGATTTTTTATTTGACAGAATTAAGTAACAGAAGGGTAAATACAGAAAAATTGGGTTATAGAAGCTTGCATGTTTTGTCCTTAACAAGGTCTTAAAGAATTTCTTTTCCACCCTTCAGTCCCTAGGAAGCTCAGGACTGTGAGAAACCTAGGGCAACTTAACAAAAACTTGGCCTTCCTTCTAGCTGACCTGCTATGCTCATTAAAACCATTGGACAGACTTATGTCCTACAGCTTGTGGGAGCCCAGTCTCGTTCTCCTCTCTGTTAAATAGCCATAAACTGAAGAATAGACTGTTTCGAGTGATGCAGGCTGTCCTAGGTATATTTTCCTAGACAGTCACCAACTGTTGACATTATAGATTCCAGAAACATTACTGGTCTTTATAATTGAAAGTGCCTTTAATAAGCATTAAGAGAAGTTATTGAGGAATTAAACAAACTGTGTGTTAATTTACACCTGTATCCATTTTTATACAACTCAGAGTGGCATCTAATTGCTTTAATGTTTTCATGATCAAGTGGCACTCAATGGCAATAGATTTTTACAACTCTTCAGAGAGCTTTTTGCATACATACACAATACTCTCCATTTTAATTGTCTGAGCTCTTAATTCACCATTTAGCCAAATATGCTGGACTCTCCTAAAAAAAAGAGTCCAGGTTTTGTACCAAGTTAAAAGTTCTTGTTTATACATTAGAAATAATTTTTCAATATATAGCATTCTCATTTCACTATCTTAAAAAGTGAAGATAAATTCTTGGCAAACCAAGTGATAAAATATTTCATCAGTTAATATTTCCTAATTACTTCACAACCCAAAATAATAAAATTAACGAAGACAGAAGAGCATAAACTAGGAAATATGAAATGGTAACTGAAATTATCAGGGTTAAGAAGGAATTTAAAGAGGAAGTATCCAAAAACTTGAAAGCCAATGTTAAGAAATTCCTTATATTTAACAAGCCTATTACAGCCAGAGAGTGACATGTGAAACTGAACTTCATGGGAGAATACAGCTACAAATAAGAGACTGCTGGCAACTGTAATAAATCTGCAGAGCCACAGAGTGGTTGGAGGGCTGCTTTCATTTAGATTTGTAATCTGAGCAGCATTTCTATGGATAAGTGAGCACCAAGGTGATGTCCCTTTTATTTCACTGAATACTTGTCAGTGAAAGGAGATAATGGGGCTGTAACTCATGATAGTGGAATGACTGATGATGAGGTCACTTCTATTTAATAACTGGATATTGGTTTAGGGGAGTGATTTTCACCAATAAGGTTGTGTCTTGGATTTTACCTTCTTCATTAACGTTGAAATATTCTTACCCCTGCCTACATTTTCTTTCTGGTTCTTATAATTTCACCAGACTAATCTGATTTTCAAACCTGCCTCGGGTATTAAATACATACTGTATTTACCAAACTCACATTTTCTCAGGGGTTGCCTGATGAGATGTGATGGGGGGGGGGGGGAAACCCCTTCAGGAAAGA
>VYZV01028065.1:3323-26417 GCA_013401275.1 Pandion haliaetus | reverse complement strand
AGTTTATTTTACGAACCCCTGGTTTATCATATGAAGCGTGTTGGTAATCTGTCTTTTACTTTAATGAATGATCCTTTTGTTTTTTTTTTTTTTTTTTCTTTCTCCTCATCCCAACGTAGCCAGGCGAGGGGGTGGGGGGTGAGTGAGCGGCTTCGTGGTGCTTTGTTACCGACTGAGCTGACCTGAAACCACGACAGTATAGAAAACTTGTTAGGCAGGATGTATTACCTTGTAGCCTAAGTGAGGTTTTTTATACAATCTTAAATTCAAATGCTTTTATTAAATGAAGGATGTAAGAAGTTTCAAAATTGAATACTAAGCACAGGTTGCCAACTGTCAGTCAAACCTATCAGTGAACTCAGCTGCTTTGGCTTAAAATTGCATGCTAATGTAAACATACTCCAGCTCCTGTTGAAGGAAAATGACAATTTAGCAAATGTTATAATCCTTCAGGGCAAGCCTGAATCTTCAAACTTACGCTGAAGACACAAAACTCTGACATCCCAGGATGAGCTCTGGAAAGGAGCTATGCCTCCCAGGGTACATCTTTTGTTCCAGTACAACTATGACTGCAATTCAAATCCACATAAACTATTTTTAAGCGTAAGTACAGGTACCAGGAACAGTATAGCCATTACAGCAATTCCTCTCTGCATATCCAAGCAACTCTGAGTCAGTAATCTGCTTAAGCATTCTGGTGCATAGCTACTCCCTTTCATGACCAGCTGGCCTTGGTGACCAGTTCTTTATATGTGGAAATGAATCTTCCTAACTCCACCATCCACAGCAATTTACTATTAGTGGAAAGTATCAATTCTGTCATCTTGCTCTCCTTGACACTTAAAATTACAGTCCTATTGTGTCTGCAGAATACAGGTACCCTCACTTCTCTCTAATCCACTTGACCATCACAGCAGAGATAAGAAAAATTTTGCAGTTAATCTCATTATAATGTAAAATATCATTGGATTACACATTCCACATCTTCTTTCTCATGGAAACCAAAATCAGAGTTGAGGTTTATTGGAATACAGGGCCAGAACATGGACAGAGCACAGACCCAGGTATGACAAAGTGTTCCTCTCTCCCATAATATAAATATAAGTAACAATTCAGTAATAGGTGTCCCATGTTAAAAAATGCTTGGAAGTTAAGTACTCCCTGAGGAAACTTGTCTTTACCTGGTAGCAATACAGAAATGCAGCAAACAAAACACACCAAAAGCACTCGGCTCTTGATATTAAACTTCAGTGTAAATCTAAAGTCACTTAGATGTCTGAAGGGTTTTAATGGATAAAAAACCAACCAAGGCAAAATAATTTAACTCAGTGGGTAGAAATTGCTATACATTCCTGTAAATGCTCAATTTGGAATATATGTCCCAAAATATTAAACTGCACAGAAAAGATCTTACTGTGCTCTCCAAGTCCTTTTAACTTTATTGGGTTTCTTGACCTCTGATTTATACTGAAGCAGGTAAGAAGAGAATCAGGCCCAAACAGAATACTAAAACAGATTTTTAGATGACAATAGGACAAAATCTTGTTACAGCTACTTGTCAGAAAGAGGGATAAAGGCCAAACCAGAGAATGTAAATCCCAGCAGTACATACAACTCAGTATTTAAGGAAGATGTCAGTTTGTCATCATTTAGTGCTTCATGTCCCTTGTTTCCCATTTCAGATATATTTCTATAAAACTATAGAGAATTTCCATTTTCCACCTGTGGTAATCACTTCTCTTGCCAATAATTGAATACTGCTCTATGAAAATACCTCCTCTTGCCTGCTTTCAGCTTCTTTTTTTAATCTGTTTTTATACAAGTAAAATGAAAAACACTGGTACAGGAGTCTTACTGAAGAAAATTGAATGGAAGTAGCATTTTTAGAAGTATTACATTATTATTCTCATTAATTCAGTAAAGCAGATATTGTATGGTTTGCATGTTTTTTCAGTCTCCAAAACTGTGTGATAAGTAGCTGACAAATAAAGCTTATTTCTCTTGCATCAATATTTTAAAATATTTAAATTAAGTAGCATTGATTAGGCTGAACAATTTTTAACAATCATCAAATTTGCATTTATTTTTTATGGTAATAAAAATAGAAAGAATTATAAAAATCTCTTGAACTCTATTGCTTTTCTCATATGTATCAATTATTAAGTAGTATTGAGTCCTGAGTCTGACTGAAACGTCTGGAGGCCACACGAATTCCAATATCGCACTACTGTAATGTATATGTCTTTTCTTGTAGCATCCATCAGTCAATGCATAGGGTCTGTTGGTGTTAGGTCTGTATGAACACGGAACAAAAACACGACTGTTCCCGTAAAGAACTACCCCAGCTTTGTTACCATGGGCACATGGTAGTTCTGGTAAGCAGAACTAAAATGAAGGGCTTGTGACCAGCCCAGACCCAGTGACGAAGGATGTTTTGATGTCTTTTGGTTGAGTCAGCTTCCATCAAGGATATGATTTGACTCCACTAATCCTTCAGCTGAACTGCTAATTCCCTCTATCGCTGGCCCTCCTGTTGCTCGGTTTTGCTCTCAACTCATGGCTATTCACACCTGAGCTGTACTGATTCATCCATTTGCATGGCTGTGCTCCAATTCAGACCTACACAACAATTTTGTTAAAAAACACTTTTGGAAAGCTTTTAAAATATCAGGCAATTTCAAAATGCAGGTTTAGAGTATGGCTGCGCAAACTGGCACTGCTGAGAGCGTGCCCCTGTGTTTGAGGAGTGGAAGTGGAAGTGCAGCAGTGGACAGGAATCTGCAATAAAGACTAGCCATCCTTCAAACCAGCCAGGCTGCCTGAAAATTCGTGACATGGAATTACACCCAAAAAGAAGCAATTGCACAGACTTTTTAAGCTTAGATAAGTTGCTGAGTTTGAAACACCCTCAAGTAGCTCAAGCAAGTAGGCCTTGATACAGAAGACATTAAAATGGCCCACCAGGTAATCTGCGGATATCTAGAAGAGATGAGCTAACATACTTGTCCATTATCAATAGAAAAGCATTTTTTTGTTAAAGACTAGTATCTTTATTTTTACTATGTAAACATTCACATTTCCAGTGAATACACAAACTGTAAGTTGGCGTCTTTGGAAAATCCCATGCCATACAACAATGAACAGAGATATAGTTCAAGTCAATAATATAATGGCTTAATTATAAACTAATTGTTTATATGTTACTTACATATGATACATTAATTCCTTAATAGGAATTAAAATAATTGCTTTTTACATACTAAGAAATATTTGCAAGCCTAAATGCTGTTTAATTAGTAATATTCTTCTGTAATTTTATTTCCCATGAATACATAACCCCAGAACTCTCGCGGGACACTACATTATATGACTTGTTTAAATGTAGGTCATATGCCAGTAAAATATGTTTTAAATAAATAGTGCTAAAAGGAATTTAAAATAGTATCTCTTATCCCTAAGGGTAATAAAAAGCATCATGTGAATTAAAATCAGATGGCACTCAGCTACATTATTCCTCTACCTCAATCAAGCTGTCACTGGCTGTTCTCAGCTCCCCATCCTGCCTCAGCTGGCACGGGAATGGGAGTGCTGAGCTCTCTTCCCCTTTGCTGAGCACTAAGAGCTTGCTTTAGCTTACAGAAACTCCCAGAGATGTTGGGATTTTGCAGGATTGACCACTACACCTTTTTTTAAGTGATTACAGTAAGAGTATACTAACAATTATTGCTGGTTTAGCATTTTAAATCTCTCGGTCTCTACAAACAAAATGAGGCTCATTTCTGATTTCCCCCCCAAGACAAAATTTCCACTGATTTACTTAAGAATTTTGCTGGAGTAAGGACCTCGAGGCACTGTCTGAACATTTATGCTTTGTACTGGCTTTTCCTCCGTTAGAGAGTCTCCAAATTCCCATTGACTTTAATGAGAGCTCAGTAGGCAAATAAATCTGCGAAGGGTTATGCTTTTGGGAACTTCTGTACCACTCTTGCAAAATTATTATCAAAATTGCTTTCCTGTATTGTAGTAATAATATTGTAATAGCACCAAAAATCCTACTCAGAGACATTCACTGCATGTACAATGGGTTTGTTCTTTTTTTTTTCCAATTCCAAATTCTGACAAAGTTTGGGTTTTTTTTTTTTCTTTCTTCCTCTTTTGCGTGTCAGGCTTTCAGACACAACGGTAATGAGCGGAGCAAAAGTGCCTTCAAAGTTATAGTCCTTTACTCCAAAGTGTTCATCTGTATATTTTAGTTTTAACAAAAGATTCATGCTTTAGGAAGGTATTTGTGTTGTTGCCTCAGTCCGTGTTAGAGACATGACATCTCCTGTACCTGCACAAGTACAGCAAGACTCCAAAGGTGGTCCTAGTGTGATACAATGTCCAATACAAACATACTACCCAAAAGCTATCTAAGTAAGTCATGCCTCTTGCTATTTCTCTGACAGTTGTATCATTTTGAAACTTTAATAAAAGTTGCTGCTGTTTACAATTTATTCATTCATTCTACAAATGAGCAAATTGTGGGGTTACTTTCCCTCTGAATTTATGCAACAGTCTAAGGGACCACTACTAACTCCTTTATGGTCCAATTGTACAAACTGTCTTCAGCATAACTAGTTATCTGAGAAGAAAAAAGGGCATTTAGTCGTTTCTGAAGCATCTTGAACATATTTCTAAGATGTGAGAAGCTTTGGCAGCTTCTTCCCTGAAAGCATTTTTTTTTTAGTAAGTAGAGACTTTGATCAAAAAAAACATTTTATTCCTCCAAGGTCAGTGATATAGTTGGGTTTTTTTACTGGTAATTTAGGCCTTAATCATACAAGTCACTTCCAAGTATAGCCACCCACCTTTGCCTTCAACAAAACCTGCAGCATCCAAAAGGGTCTAGAATGAGTGAAGGGGAGAGCTGACACAGAGTTACTTTCCATGTAAGTGCCAAAATCACTGAGAAGTTGTAGCAAGTCCGCAATTTGGTGATTCCTGACTCACAGCCTACTCCGAGGAGCAGAGCCCAGGGCTCCTAAAGCATGTAAAGAACCACAGTGGCCCAGAACTTTAATATTATTTAACTGGAAAAGGTCTCTGTAGTTAATTACAATGTTCAGGTTATTTGTGAACTTTTTATTCTGAATTGAAGGATATGTGTAAAGCCAGTTGTGGGAAGGGGAGGTAACAGTCAGATGAGCAATGGCTGGTGCACTGTAATGTATCTGGCATTCTTGAAGTTACACAAGCATGGGGAGGTTTTCATTGCCCGTTGCAGGCAAGGGAAGCAAGTGCTGTTTCCTTCACAGCTTGTATTTCTGCTGTTTAATTGTTGAATGCGGAGCCTACTCACCTAACCTCTGTGCTCCTCCCCTGAGAAAACCTGCCATCAAATGATGACCCAGAAGAAATNAAATGGAAAAGAAAGAAAAGCACTAGCCTGGTATCAAGGGACCTTGCTAGGATACTTAGGAGAATATTTTCTGTAGAAGCCAACTGACCATCCATCTCCCTTTTTAACTAGTGTCAAGGCTGGTTTACTTGATGATGATTTGATGCCCAGCAATTGCTCCCCCTTGCCCACTGAAAATGAGTGATGACAAGGGAACAGCCGTCAAATAGAACAAGCTGAGATATTGTAGCAGAGAGCTTAGCAGAGCTGAGTCCTGCAAAAAAGAACCATTATAAAAGGATGAAGTTCTGGAAAACAACTGTTTTACAGACTGCTTTGTGGAGAATGTTTATTTTTTTCCAGATTTGTAAGATATGTTTATCTTGATAAAGCATTCCTGTAGCATAAAACAAAAAAAGCATGTCTTCTACTTGGAACAAACAGGTCAGTGAGGATTTATACAGAATTTCTCAGCTCTGTTTCTGCTGGATTCAGCTGAACTCTGACATCCACACAAGTCAGAAAGAAAGAGAGCCACTGCCTTTTCTGAAACATCAGCTACTCAGTGGGGATATATGAAACTAAAGAGCCTAGAGAGCTGCTGTACTTGACAGTTAGCAATGGTTATATGTATGTATTTATAATGGTACTCCAGCATCTTCAGCTTTGGACATTAGGACAAGTTTTCCCAAGTGCTCAATAATAACAGACAATAATACCTGAGACACATCACAAAGTCACTGGATGCTCTCACCTAAAGTATGACTTTGCAGAGATAGAGAAGAACAATGGCAAAACAACAAAAATATTACTGTAGTGTAACAGCACAACAGTGCAAATTTATAAAGTACCCTCATCTTCAAAGAACTTGTAAAATACGCATTGTTCATATTTTACATAATACTGGCAAAATTTCTATGCAAATACGTACATTCAAAAGCTCCATGTGGTTATAATTTATATGGATGTAAATATATATGCATATATGTTTGGTAAACTGTCAGCTATCAAAACATTACCTATGCTGAACGCTATTCATACCATGAGTACCAAGATGCTCCAGTAGCTTTGCAAAGACAATTATTAAGATGGAGCTAATAAGCACCAGTATACTTAAGCTGACTCAATTCATGCAGTTTCTGCACACCCACTTGTACTGTCTATGATATTGTTTTCCGTCATTCGGGATATCTCAGTTCTCATCCCCACCCCTACAATATCCTGGGTAAAAGAGAGTTTGCAGCATGTGCAAAAAACTTAGAAATACACTTTATGGGATCACTTGTGTATTATCTGACATACATAAGGCCCCACTTAAAGTGCGCCAAAAATGAGGCTGCTCCACAGGGAAGGACAAACCAGGTGGTGCGCGGCCACAGCACAGGCAGGAAGAGCAGTCCCCAAGCACGGCAAGGCTGGCGGCCACGGGAGCTTCTCTCAGCAGCCTGGGCGAGGTAACAAAGCACGCCTGGCGCTGTCCACGACACCCAGTCAGCAAGGCACAATGGCAAGAAACACGAGCAGAAATGGGGCTGCCTATAACATGGGTCCAAGGTCCATCCAGAGGCCATGGCCAAGGACTGGGCTACCAATGATCGGAGGTGGGGACTAAGCTTCCCTGGAGCTCCTGGACCTATGGCGGAGGGTGTGGGTGGAGGTCCCAGCTGAGGATGGTCAGGGGCTTTAATGGCCCTGTTGGTGTCCTCAGGGCCTTGCCACCACTTTTATTTACAGAAACAGTGAGCAGTTTTATTCATGCCATCAGTTTGTGGTTGATCCTGCTACAGTGATCTCTCTTGTTTAGGAATGTGGGCTGCAGGTCAGACCCACAGAGGTATTTATGTGCCTAACATTCACTTTGGGACCAGATAGAAGAGGAACTTAGGTGCTTCAGAATCTTTCTGAATAAGCCCCAAACAACTAAAGATCACAGAATCAGAGAGCAAATTTTTCTAAGTGTGGCTTTCTGGAAATCGTTCTGTAATCCACTGTGAGATGATCCTCACTTTTACCTTGCTCTTTTTTCCCCAGCAAATAGGGTGAATTTTATGTTTCTCTTAACAAAGATTATAATCTCCTTCTGAATCTGTTAATTCTTGGGCTATCTGTGGGTCAGATCAAATACTCCTTGTGGTGCAAAGTAGGAGGAATTCTGCTGGTGTATCCTTGCAACTTGTCTCTCTGTTTTCCCACTGAATTATAAATACTCATTTTCACTACTGATAGTAGGGGGTTTTATTTACTTTTTTAAGATGCTCTGGCCCTCTCTCTTCCCAAGTCACATATTTTCTTTCTGCCCTTATCCTCTAGAGTGCCCCCTCTGAATTTTGCCAAATCAACAGTTTGTGTGACTGCTTTGAAAGGCAGAAATTTTCTGGTAGTACAAGTCAGAAGTCATAATAGAGTGTTGTATTTTCAGAAAGGCTATCAATAATGACTACAAAACAAAATTAACAACATCATTGCTAACTGAAACAGTCCCACTGTATGGTGGCATTCTGTTTTTTTGGGGCTTGGTCTTTTTAATGTTTTCAGAGAGAAAAGAAAATAGTTTGGGAAAAAAAGAAGAGGAAAAATATAATTAAATCACATAATTGTAATTAATTAATTATGAAGGCTTTATTGTAGACATCCTGAACTCAGCTATTGTTAATAACTTGGTCTTCAGCAAGCACACCCCAATAAGTGTTATAAGCAAGATGTATTTACAATATGAACTCTTAAAGGAATCATGCATGAAACATATATTTTTTACCGAGGCACTCTATGAGGCAAAGTTATAAAATTTCTTCTTAGACCTTTTCTAAGAGACAAAGAATGCTGCAGTGAAAATGCCAATGTTAAACACCTATAATTTAAAACTATGTAGGTTTTTATTCCTGTCCTTGATAATAAGTAGTTTTTTCTGGTCTTTTGCCTCCTGAGTCACAACACACTGAGGTAGGGGACATGTCTAATGGAGAAAAAGATATTTTCAGGTCCCCTGAACCACAATTGCAGGCTGCTAGAACTCATCAGACTTTGGATTTGAATATAGTCTACAACAGCCTTGGGGTCACTCCTATTACACAAGGTTCTGCATCAATAGCCAGACTGAATTAAAAAAAAAAACAAAACAACAGGAAACGGATGTGGCAAAGAGTAACTCTGAGTATCACTACATCATCAATGTTGAATGGTATTTGCTTTACTGCCTCTGGCACATGAGGCATATACGTAAGTTTATTTACACATGTGCCTGTGTTAGTCCAGGCCAAAAGAGCAGTAGCAGTAGATAAATGTGTTTGTGGCAGTTGGATTTAGATACCACTATATAGCTTTCTACACTAAATGTATCAAGGACAGATATGGCCAGATTCCAAGTTTGACAATATGTAGGTTTTTAAGAAAAAAATATGATTTTTCTGTCTCTGAACATCATCCAGCCAAGATTAGGTGACTCTTTTACTGCACGTGCAACTGTAAATAGATATGAAAGACTAACATTTCCTCCACAGTACGTTTCCTGTAAATAATGGCCCTTTTATATAGATCTCTGCCTTCATAGGTTCATAACACAAGCCACATTCTGCTGTTCCGGTGCCACTGTTCAGCATTTGGGTGGTGAAAGGTTGAGAGCTCTAAAGATGGATTTTGGCACAGTTAACACTCAGCTAAAATTTCACACTAGCTGATTTAAGCCTAACAGTGGTGGAACCTCAGCCAATAACAAGTCCGTGCCAATGAGGTCAGTGCAAGACACCACAGAGGATTAGCGAGCCTTTGGTGGTGGATACGGCTTTGGCTTTCTGTAGACTTATTAAAATGTAGGCAACTGAACTAGTTCCATATACGTAGCTCTCATGTATCATAGAATTCATTTCATTTCTCCTCTGTAATGTTAATGAGATATGAAAAGCCAGTTCTTCCTTTCTAAGATATCAGCATTAATGACACAGAATCAGCTCCAGTGAATGGAAAAGAACGAGTTCACCTACACTATAATTTGTAATTGGCTCACTCATGGGACTTGAGTCTTTTGCATGAAAACTAGAGCTGTGTGAGCTCTCAAATGTGTTCCATTCATGCCTGCATTGTCACAGGAAAGATTTGAAGGAATCAGTTTGCATTTAATTAAGGCTTCTGTGACTTGCTGCGAAAAATCTTAAACAATATATTCATCAAAAGTTTTTAAGAGTCAGGTTAAAGGGAGGCCTATGTTTGATACTGCAATCTGCTGGTATTGAGAAGCTGTTTTAAAAGAGATCATTATGTACAAAATGGGTATTTCTTCATAACCTAAACACAACTAAAGGTATAAACTCTGCCACAGCTCCCATGGAACTCTGCACCTTCTGAGTAATGTGTGGTGACTACGGGGGAGTCCACCGGGTAACGATTTATTTTAAGTCTCTATCAATAGGTGCTTAACTGCTGTTAATTTAGAACAGTGGCTTGGGGAACTATATTTGAGAGTCACACACATATAAAATGATTCCATTGTGATTGGTTTTATTGCAGCGAGTGCCAGTGAGATTTTTTTGAAGGGGAGCAGTATGGGGAGCACTACTCACTTTTCTCTTTTTTTTTTTTTTTTTTTGGCTTTTACTGTAAAGGTATTTTAATTTTATCTTCATCGTGCTGTTGTACTAATGGGCTTTACATATTCCCAGCAAAGTNTTTTTTTTTTTTTTTGTCACAGCATGTAGCAGTGCTGGTTTCAGAAACCCAAACTAGCAAATCTTTCTGCCTGGGTTCACAGGACAATCTAGGGTGTCTGTAGTTAAAAAGGCTGTCCCATTTTGACAGTTAGCATCAAGCAGTATTGCATGTATGAGTGTGTGGGGAATATCTCTCACACTGATAGAAAGGAAGCTTAATTCTGACACGTTTAAGTATTCCAACTGTACACATCATTGAAGGACATGGAAGATCTCAGGTTCAGAGAAAGTGTGACAACTATACTGGAAAGCTGAAAGTCCTTTCAGGGACAGAAAGTATCATTCCACTTACTAATTCTAGGACTGTTCTACTTCAGGCAAATTTAAAGATCATAACCTTTATTTTGAATAGCAAAACCGTGAATCAAAAAGAAACTGCCATCTCTGGTGAAGTACAGCCCCCTTTTTTCTGTCACTGTCAAAGGGCTGCTTCTCTCATCGGTGTTTTATAATGGTGTTTCCAAAAAGCAAATGTTTTGCCTTTGGAATAAAGCAATAGATAACATGCATGTTTGAAAGACCTTTCTCCTTATTCCCTTTTTCTGTGTGTTACTCCGTTTAAACATTTCCCTGGTTGGGAATCAAGAAAAGAGGCAGCACAAATTACAAGGGCAGCTAAAAACTAGGACGTAGTAAGAGCAGAGCTATGACTTGGTAGTTAAGCTGCTTTTTACCATGAAAAAGAAGCTATGTGGCCAGTGACTGACATGTCTGTTTTGGGCACAGAGATGCTATTCTTGGCATTGCCAAGGTTATTGTCAGGTAACCTTTGGTAAGTCTTTGTGCCTTCTCAGGCCTTAGTAAAACAGGGATAGTGACCTGTTGTTGAAAAGCACCTGTAGCACTATCCTGCCTTTCTGATTCAGTTACTGTGACCAGCAGTTCTCTAATCTTTCACTTTCAGCTAAAGGGGGCTGGAGATTTAAATTAGAGCAAAGGATACATCCTGAGATTTGTCATCAGAGAATTGCTGGGTAGACAGCCAGGCACAGTGCTGAAGAAATTCCTGTTTACAGAAGTGGGAAGGAGCCGGGCTGATCAGAGAATAGAAAAAAAAATTAAGCTTGTGGCTGCTAAAAGCCCTTCAGACCATTTTGCTTTCACCTCTAATTATCAGAAGGACTTAGACTATGTTGAGCCACTCCTACCACACATGCGGTGCTGCCTGGGAAGGAGGGAATAACCAAATGAACCACCACAGCTGAGAAGTCCTGAGGTCACTGCTGGGACAGAGAAGTAAGATTGGTATGACATAAGCTTTAGTTGCTTATTTTCCCCTCAGTTTCTAGCTTGGTTAGAGTATGCTTTGTGTAGCTCTATCCTCATCTTTGTCCATCGCCATTCCTGCCTCAGCCACCTTCTTCCAGCCATATAACTGATCCCAGTGGCTCCTACACCTTAAACAAAACCCTTCCTCATTCCTCACCAGATGCTGCTGATCTTTCAGGAAATCTTCTGTTTCCTCTCGAAAATGTCAGATGCAAGAAAGACAAAAGGACTAAGGTATAAGAAGAAATAGTGAAACACAAAACAGAGGAACTACCCTTATTTGTTATGTTGTGTGCATTGACATAAAAACTATTGTTTCTATTTAATAATTCGTAATATGGTCTCTGGAACTGTGCAATGTGATAATAGAAAAAGCTATCCTATTGTCACAGGGTCCTTCAAAACCAGATTAGGAATCACTTACCCCAAGTTCACTTCCCCAAACAGTGTGACTATAGTTTCAGTGAACAATCAGAAATGGTCTACATCCGTTGTGCTCCTTAGTATATTAGTATAGAATCCATTTATGTGTTTGCAGGGACTGTTTTTTTAACGTCTAAAGAGCTAGATACTGAGCTTTGATCCCTGCCTGCCAGTTGAAAGAATGGATAAACAATGCATTTACCTAAGTACCGTGCTATTCATTACCGATTTTTTTTTTTACTGTCTAGCAAGAGACAGTTTCACATAGCTATGCCCCAGGGACATCAATATTTCTAAAATTAGCAGGGGACAGTCACTAATCCTTTGGGAAAAGTGCTGAAGTTTGACATCTTAATTAAGAATTGAGTTCTAGAATTGCTGGAAATTACCAGCCCAAAGTTATGGATCTGAATGGAATTTCGGAGAGTAACTGAGAACATCCTAGACCCTGAGTTTTGATCTAGCCTATGCTAATCTTCCCAGCTTTGTAGGACTCCTGACAGCTTTTTAGCTGGAGGAAACAGAATCTGTTAGAATTGAATTAAGATATAACATAACTGTCGTGGTTTAACCCCAGCCAGCAGCTAAGCACCACGCAGCTGCTCACCCACTTCCCCCCCACACCCAGTGGGATGGGGGAGAAAAATCGGGAAAAGAACTAAAACTCGTGGGTTGAGATAAGAATGGTTTAAGAGAACAGAAAAGAAGAAACTAATAATGATGACACTAATGAAATGATAACAGCAATAATAAAAGGGTTGGAAAATACAAGTGATGCACAACGCAATTGCTCACCACCCGCCGACCGACGCACCCGCAAGACCCGGAGCAGCGACGCGCCCGTCTCAGTTCCTAAAATGTCATATGGTATGGAATACTCCATTGGTCACTTTGGGTCAGCTGCCCTGACTGTGTTTCCTCCCAGCTTCTTGTGCCCCTGCAGCTTTCTTGCTGGCTGGGCATCAAAGGCTGAAAAACCTTGACTTTAGACTGTACATTACTTAGCAACAACTGAAAACATCAGTGCGTTATCAACATTCTTCTCATACCTAGCTCAAAAACATAGCACTGTACCAGCTACTAGGAAGACAATTAACTCTATCCCAGCTGAAACCAGGACAATAACACTAAGATATATTAAGATATAATATAGCTCTCTTTAGTCCATATTTGAACATTAACAGGTGGGGGGGTTTCTGTTCTTTGAATTACAGGGAAATTATTTTTTTACTTCTTACTTCTGCACGTGGCTAGTGTTAAAAACAGCACTGAGGTGGCTGGCAAAGAGACTTTCTGCACCCAGGAGAATTGTGGCCTGCAGACCAGTGGTACCATTTTCATCACGCTCAGCAGCCCCACCAAAGTCTCAAGAAGTAGCTTTCCCAGTAGCTGCACAGAGCAAATGAAAGCTGATAATACAGGGTGTCAGCTTGGAAGAGACGTCTTCTAGTGGATTTGGCAGGCAAAACACTTGGGATACTGCCTGAACTGTGAGGGTAACTAAAGTTTCAAGCATCCATACAGATACGCCATAGGACTGTGGTGCACAAGAGATATAGTATCCTCAGCATGGCCAGCATCAAGACTTTTCAAGAAAAGGCATGGCACACCTTAGCAGAATAATCTGCTCATAGGCTGCAGGTGTATTTCTAAATCTTCTCTGTTGTTTGTGACCCGAAGCACGAGGGTTTATATCCCCTTTAAAAATGTTTTATCCTATCTGATGCAACTGTGGAAGCTTTTTATGATTGAGATAAATCTACAGTCTTCTTTTTGGCCTTTTCAATTCATTGTCATTTTGTAGCAAGGAGTTCCACAGGCTAATCTTGTACCATGTTAAAATACATCCTTTACTAGATATACAAAGCACATTTTGGTCTTCTGTTACTAAAAATGATAAGCAGGAAACTTCAAAGCATATTCTCTCTAAAATGCAAATATTTTTAAACTATAGTTGTGTCTACATTAAAAAGTGTCTGCCTGTGAAGCTAACCCATAGGAATTACATTATGAAAACTTGAAGGGGGACATAGGTACTATCAAATAAAGGAATTTTCCCTAGCAGAACTGTGTGCCGATTAATTTGTTTTGCTGGGAAACCTTTATCAAGTTTTCATACTCTTTTCTGACACAGCTATGCTGGCAAAACTTTAAGCTATAACGCAAACTAGTATCCCATCTCCTTTTCTTATTTAATATAGAGATTTGGTAAAAATAATAAAAAATTTATTTAACAGTAGCAATGCTTAAGTCTTCTCATGTACAGTCTTCTGCAGTAAAACAGTATGTCTTAAACCCTGTGTAATTTAGGAGTGACTTTTTTCCTGTATTTGTATAAGAGAAATTTATTATTAAGAGAGAATGGAGTAGCACGTTTGTAATTAAATTTTCTGTCTCATTATTTTTGACTTCATCTTTCAGCATTACTGTGTTTCCTTTGTTTGTGTAACTACACTACCAACAAAGAAGACACAAATTTTTATAAAAAGGAAATTCTGTTTTAATTTTTCAACAATGCATTGCCCATAGTCCCCAAGACTGCCTGCACTATGGCTCCTGGGTTATTAACTATGAATTGATGCTTGAGTTATTAACTATTATATATGGAGAGAGATCCTGAATGGGTATAAGACAGCAGACAGGCTTTATATGGCTTTGTGTCTCATCACAGCTCCTCGTGCAGGAATGGTTTGGGACAGGAAGAGCCATCAGGAGATGGTAACGTTACTAGAATTCAATTCCATGACTATGTGGGAGCATATGGTAACTTTATAGCTAATAGTTGTCTTTCTGGTGCCTCTCTAAGTGATCCAGAGGTCCTGACTCAGAATGTTGGAGGCACATAGTTTAATGCCACTTTTGTCTTACCGTGAATTGCACCTTGCACCAAATCTTCATCAAACAGTTTAACTATTCTGAACTGACAGTCTTGAGCCAAAACTCACTGAAACTCACAGGATTTTTTGCCACTGATTGTGTGACAGTTCAGAAGTGGGGCCTGTGGTGAGTGGAATTAAATACATGACAGTCATCATTAGCCCAGTGTTTGTAATTAAAGGCATACTTAAAAAGGAAAAGGTAAAATTGAAGAAGTTATAAACGCATTAAATACAACCATGTCTTATAAAATTATGAACATTTGCTTGATGTCTGTTTGATCAGCAGTTTTGAACCTAGTTGTTCAGACAGAGGAATTGTTAGTGTGAGGAAAGGAATTTAGGACTGTGCTGGTGAGGTAATTGTCCCTCTCGCTGTCCCTGCTAAGACAAGCAAAGACCTGGTAAGGCCAAAGGATGGTCCCTAGTGACACCTATTAGTCCTCACCAATGGTCCTAGCCTTCACTAGTTCTGGGCATACATTCAGCAAAACCAAGCTCCAAGTGTCAGGATTTTAGCCGTCTTAGCTCTTGTGCACCTTTCAGCCAGGCTCAGTTAGCTGGAATAAGCTACTCATCAGGAGTATTTAAAAAGATAGAGAAGTTGCCCTTCATATTTCTTTAAGATGAAAATATATTGGACTGCTTGCATGCCCAGCAGTCTCAAAAAGTGTTTATGAACTGTAGCCTAAATACTGCATCACTGAAATAAAGATGAGTTTTGATTTTTGTTTCAGTAAGAGTTGATTTGGTCATGAAATAATATTCACCCAACCAGCAAAATGCAGCTGACCCTTAGGTAGAACTTGTCAGCTTATAAACAGTATACTCCAACACCCACGCAAGACCTTATGACAGGAAATGAAGAAGGATATAGCCAGTTGTACCTGTCAGGAAATGTGGGTGAAGAATATAGTTGCTGAAATGAGAATTTAGCAAGGGTTAACACATCTCCAAGTGTAAAAACACTAACACTTTTTCCATCCTAAACTGGTCACAAAGTAATTTAAAACATCTCATACAAAACTTCTTATGATCACAGCTTGAAAGCATCTTTGATTCACTGAAAAGCCAAAAGTTGTGCTGCCAATATCTGTACTATTGTCTGCCTTTCACCAGACATTGCGTAGCGTAATAGTTCAAAAGATGGTTGTCTTTCTTTCCTCAGAGATTGTTATCTTCACCCTCCAAAACCACAGTCTTTAATTAAAAAAAAAAAAAAAGAAGTGTATCTTCTTCAGTAACCATCTTTGGAAAAAGGGCCATGTAAGCCAGGGCATAGGTACACACTGATATTTTGTGTGAGTATGCTTGTACACAGACACACATACAGAGATATAGAAAAATGGAAAAAAAAAGTTTTACGTTTATATCCCAAAGAATTTTTACCCATAGAAAACAACAGAAATGATCAACAGACATAAAACTTAGCCTGTGTAAATTAAATGGTTCTGCTGCATTAACTTCATAAAACCATAATCCTCTCCTCCATAAACTATTACATGCGCTGCAACATATCTGATGTATGGGGTGTAGAATCGATGGGAAAAAATTAATGCTTGAAAAACATATTAGAGACATTATTGAACAGATTTTAATTGAGATTTGATTTCAATGCCCCTTATCCACATGATTAATGGGTCCTACCCCTCGACTCCAGCAGGCAGAAAAGAGAGTCTTTAATATGACAATTAAGTATCTGTCTTTAGGTTTTATGTAGCTCTCTCCTCAGATCACTTCATCAGTACAGTGTGGCTTTTGTGCAGATTAAATTGAGACTCAATTTTCTCTATTTTCCAGCACTTACTTATGTTTTATGACAAGCACTAAATCAATTTTATGCTATTATTGATTTTTTCTTAAATGGACACAAACCATTTCGCCTTTTGCCCTTCTTTTCTACTTTCCTTCTATTTCCTTTTTTCACTGTATGCTTGATATACAACCAGCTGAAGAAATTTCAAGCATTTCCTGAGATTTCTACAGGTCGTGCCAATTCATTCACTTTTTACAACATCAGAATTGACAAACTTAACCTGGAATTCTATCAAAACTTATATATTCTTTTAATGTGACAAGGTTTACAGGTTGGGCTTCTTCAAAAAAAAAAAAAAAAAGAAAGAAAAGAGAGTCTTCAAGGTTAGTTCCTCCTCTTTTTCAATTAAAAAAAACAAACCACCAAACCCACAACAGACAATCTTTCTAATAACTTCTGAAATATTTGAACTGCAGCTTCAGCTATAATTTTTGAAACAGTCTTGAAATCTAATTAATACATCGATGTAGGGAGAACCTATTTCATGGCTTGCAGGGGGAAAGGGCATTATCTGCAAGGTGCAATAACTCCTCTGAGATGTGGCATCAGCTAGCGGTACACCATGCAATTAAGAAGCTCTTGGTTCTTTAGGGCTCTATCCTGTCTGACCTATGGCAAAAATTAACAACTGCCTTAGGCAATAAAAGTAGCACAATTTGTAATCAGATAGCTTACTTTCTGGCAGAGAATTATACATTAAGAAGGATCAAAGAGGGGAAGAAGAAATGTAATTCAGCTAACAAAATGGGTTGGCCTTTTGATTTTCTGGCTGTTTAGGGTCATAGAGGAGGTTATGAAGGATTGTCCTCTTTCTTTCTTCATTTGAAGTCCAGCATGCCTGAGCTCAGGTGATAAAATTGATCTTTAAAATAAGTACAGTAGCTTAATTTTGCTGAAAAATCAATAAAGCCCTTCATTGTGTTGGGTATTTACCTAATAATGTTTTACTTGTAAACCCTCAAAGTATTTTTTAAATGCGTTTAGAGAGATTTAAAAAAAAAAAAAAAAAGCTTTTTAAATAACACAGGCTAACCTACTGAATAAAAAAATTGATGTTAGCCTAAATGATCTCTGTCACAGCATCTTTGCTCAGCTGATGCTTACTTCAACTTAAGGGGAAATTTCAGTTGCCCTGAATGACGACAGCTTTTGGGCAGAACGGTAATTTTTTTAGTTCTTTCTTAGTGCGATTCTATCATTACTGTGTGCCTACTTGTGATTATAGTAAATATATGTACATACAGTATGTGTAAGTTGGATGGAGATGTTTCCTTATGGAATTTCATCAGGTAGCAAAAAAAACAGAAAAAGTGCAACAAAATTAAGAAACAAACAAAAAAAACCCAACCTGATTAAAGAAAAAACTCTTGAATTTCACCAAAATATAGATGCTGGGATGCTGTTCTCTATATGAAATGTAAGTCAGACAGTGATCCAGTAATTGAAAAAAGTTTGGAGCTATGCCATTGTGCTGTAGCTCCCTTAATTTACAGAATATTGTTCCCTTCATGCAAGAAACATGCCAGTAACAATATCAACTTTCATCATTAACAGGAGACTTGAGGGGTTTTTCTTTATTTCTTGGCTTTCTCTTCAGTTTGAGATATGAAGACTAATGTCACAAATCAGCTTGCATGCTGCCTTTCTACTACACGTAAAAAGAAAGCTTTCCTTGCAAGTGCCAGATGCATGCAATGTTGTGAATTCTGTATGCCCGTAGCAAAGAGCAGAGGTGCCCTGAACTCTGTGCTTCTAGCTGGAATTCAGATTCAGACTGCTTACAGGTCAGTGATTCCTTAGCTGTAGACTAATCCAAAATGAAGACGCACCATTTCATTCCTTTAGAGAAACAGCTGGTTTGCATCTTAGACTAAAGGCTCCTAATTCATTTGCTCCATTTGTTTCTGTTTTGGTTTTGCCATTTTGTTTGTTATTACTATCATTGCTGTTAATATTGTCACTGTTATTACTACTGTTGCTATAATAATACTAATCACCACATTGTGTTACATGAACATCATGTAAATACTGCAAGCCAAGAAAATTCCTATAGTCTCGTAGACAGTTTCCTTTCATGTACCCAAAAGCTGGTGTGAGTTAAGTTTCCTAAACCTTTGCTTATTTTGTTAGCATATTTTTCTCCTGTGATTTACTCTTTTCTCCATCAGTCCTATTTATACCTTGTTTCTTTTTTAGAAGTGGCTTTTTAAAAAGAAAATTATACTGTTAAAACCTCTTTATCAACAGAAGCTGTTTTTCAGAATAGATTCAAATTATTTAAGTATACTGTTTAAATGTTTCTAGTTGCTTGCTCTGGCTTTTCTAATTTATGTCATTTTTATCAACCTTATTTATTTTTTTTCCAGCCTTGTGTTTTACATGCCTGTGATATTCAGACACACAGGTAAGTGAACCCCAAAGAAAGCAGTACTGCAGGTTGTGGGTTACAGTTATCTCCTCCCTGCCACATGTGGTCAGATGTTTTTGATCTAGTGACTGTACAGCTGACTTAGGCAGAAACGAATTGAGACAGGACACTTGGCACTGTGTGGAACAGCAACTTAAAAAAAATAATATTAAAATCAGGTAACCCTCATTCCTATAACATACAAGTTTAGGACTATCTAAGAACTATTTGATTTCCAGGCTTAAAAAGCATGTGTGCTGCAGAATTCCACTTAAACACGTTCAGAGTAATAAATCCACAATAAGATTCCTGTATACAATGAAGGGCAAATTACCACAATAGGCTGATCTGTTGAAAAAAATAAACCTGTTTACAAAAATAAATGCTCAGTGTATGAAATGTGACTGCAGCTAAATATCTTCAGTGTACACTCATGAAAAACTATTTTTTCTTGTATGTAGGTGAATAGCATCACATGCTTCAAGTTGAACGGGATTTTTGATTTAGCGCTGGAGATGGTTTGTTTTGTTTGAAGGCTCCCGAGTTCGTAATGCAGCCCTTGAAAGAGGGCTAGACAATACGCTGAAGCCACAGAGCTCACAGAAGTAGTCCCCAGCAGAGCGTTATCGGCTGGAGCCTTAAAAGAACTGGAGACCTTTGTGTTTTGCCCGGGTAGCGGAGATTGTCAGCTTTCTGAAATGAATTGCAAGCCTAATGTAGAACCGCACAAATTCAGATCAATAAAGAGCATTAGTGTTGCGCACCAGCTCCCCCCCAGCCCCTCGTCCACACACAGAGACATGTATCTCCCCCTCATCCCGGCGAGCAGTGCTGCACTGTTTGTGCCCAGAGGACACGGGGGTGCTCCTGCCAGTGGGCCGCTGCCCACCAGGCTGGCTACCTGTTGGAAGCAAGGGCCACGCCAGACAGGTCAGGCAGCCGTACAACAATCAGAATTTCACCTTCAGTATGTACATATATCCATTTGGGGTATCTGGGGATAAGCGTTCCCCTGGCTGCCCGGAGGCAAGAGCGGGGCCTGGCTGGGCAAGTCGGTGTAGGCCGCGCTCGCCGGGGTTGTTGCCTGGCAACAGGCGACCCCGCGGGGCGGGGGGTGCCGGTCCCCTGAGGGAGCGTGGCGGGGCGGGCGCGGTCAGCGACCCCCGATCGCAGTCCCTTGGGAGACGGGCCGACCGTCCTCCGCCGGTTGAATCTGCTCGGCCCTGCGGAGGCTCCGCAGAGGAGAGGGTGCCGAAACGAGAGGAAGAATCACAAAACGACATCAGAGAAAGGACCGGACGAGGTCAGGGGGGTCCCGCAGGGGAAAGGGGGCTGTGCCCTGGAGTCCCGGAGGCAGCGGCCCGGCGCTGCCCTCACCCCCGCCCGCGCCTCCCCGTCCCTCTGCGGCGGCTACAGTGAAACACCTTAACTCAGCTCCGGGAGGGAGGAGGGAGGCGAAGGGACCACCTTCAGAGTGCAGCTGGAACTGGAAGCTGTCTGCCTCAGCCGTTAGAAATATGTGGAGAAATTACCTATCATTCCCTGTAGAGACATCCAGCAACCATCCCAACCCAGCTTTTCAGTTCGGTGATAATATGCTCCTATCAGTTTTAATAGCCCCATGCTGGATTCAGGAGGTATTATGGATTGTACAGCAAGCATATTGTCATTAAATTAAATTTTCAGAACATTCCCCAGCTCATCACAAATACCACAGAGAGTAATCATAATCGGTTCTCAACACATGTGTAATTGCCTTCAGCTGGCGTTTTTTACAGTTGACATTGTTCAGCAGTGATAAGGTGATTGGTGATTTGAATACACAGCTTGTTTCATAGCTGCCGTAATTGAAATATGGTATGTGTGAATGGAAGATTACATTAAGACCTAGGATAATCACCTGACATGAGAGTAATTGAGTCTACAATCTGCCACTGAGTCTCTCAGGGAGGGCTGAAATGAAAAGAAGCCATTAGTAGATTATGCCACTGCTGGCTCGGCTCGGCGCAGCGCTGGAGCGCCGGGCTGGCATCGCTCGGCAGCGGGCCGGGCACCGTGGGCCCTGGGCCGGGCAGCGTCGGGAGGGAGAGATGAACCTTTTCCTGGGGAGGGGAGGGAGGAGAAAGCCAGGCTCCAGAACAAACACTTGCCGCTGTCTCGGAAAATACCGCTTCCTTGTCGTCCCGTTGGTGGGGACGGGAGGTCCGATCGCTCCATCCGATCCCTTCAGCAAGGGCGGCGGGGAGAAGTGGTGCAGCCTGAATTTACCCTGGTTTGGGCATGAAGGATCAAACTTCGGCTATTGTTTAACTGCTTATGGAGGGAGCAAGTGTGTGGAATCTTCAAAGAAAATGAAACCAAAAAGAGATGAGGGCAATTCAATAGGTTTCTGCAGCCCAGAAGCACCCATAGGCAATTGTCAACTGGGATTTTAAAACTTACTCACAGAATTTGGTGGGAAGCTATAAATCTGATGGCGCATTCTGTTTGTTCACCTAAAGATGCAATGAAAGAGTGCCCTTATTTATTAATGGTTTTCATGATGTGGACTGCCTAAGATACTTTCTTTAAAAATCAAGTTTGGAAGTAAACTGAGGTTAATTATACAAGGGGTAACCAAGAGGAACAGTCTTACCTAACCTTTAAAAATAAATGAGATAAGGTGCCTGCAAATCTGAAACAAATATTTACTCCAGGTGGCCAGACTTAATGGAGAAAAGCATAATTGCTTTTTATGGACAATATTCTATTTTTTAGTCACTGAGGATTATCTTGTGGTGGAAAAGTCTTTCTTCCTCTCTTTCTTTATTTCTTCCTTTGGAAGGCGCTACCATGTTTTGTTGGGGTTTTTGGTTTTTTTCCAAATCTACTGTATATACAGATCACAAACCCTGAACAAAGAAGAATTACAAACCCAGCTGAGATAAACATGTCAGAATTACTGTTAAGAGGCTGATGCCCAGAATGTTTAATGGCTTGAAAAGATGATCAAGCATTTATGCAGCTACCCCTTCAAAAATTATCGAGCCAATGATAATCCAGTTATAATAATGAGTACTGAGACAATTAAGCTTAGCATGCAGAGAAACTACTTTTTAATATTAAATAACTCCATCTCTTCAATCTTTTTTTTAAAAAAACAGAATTACAAAACCAGCAATTTTACAGATAAGCCATAATGTTCAGGTTAGAAGCCACGTCCAGCATAGCATAGCTAATTTGTAGGGTGTAATCCCGTCAGGATCTGAGGTTATCCTTTGAGATTCTGCGAATCCCCATTCTCTCATAACTTTTCAATGTGTGGTAATTTTCAGAATCCAAAATCCAGCTGTACTGTCTCTGAAATGGCTATAGCAGACAGAGCTTAGCAGACTGTCTTTTCTGCACACAACTGATAGCTACTTAACAATTGCCTGGCCAATTTTTGGGTTTTTGTGGGTTTTTTTCTTACAAGCTCTTCAAAATAGGTTTTGTATCTAGCAGAAGTGTCTTCCACATTTTTCTCAACCATTCCTGAAGCCACAGCTCTCTCTAGCACTTGTTAGAACAAACCTAAAGATGCAATGGTAAAAGAGTAGTGGCTAGGCTTGTTTATTCTTGGATTCCACTTGTAATAACATTAGCCAGAAGGAAATTTTTAGACAATTAAGGTCCATATATAATCCAATGCAGCATCACTAAAAACAGAACGATATGGGACTGGATATAGCTGCAGTGGTGATGTACAAATGAACAAATTATTAAATAGTGCAGTATCTTCCCCATCACATCGTACACAGCATGCACCCAAGGCTGCTATTCTAAAGGCTGCAGTTGTCCCAGTGAGCCCACACCTCTGCATAGCCAAAGGCTGTCTGATTTGCAAAAAAGCGACTATCGGTTTGTATGTGTAAAACAAGCAGCTTAATGCTTGGATCACAAGCTCTGTCTGTAGGCTTGGCAGCTGAAAAGTCCCCAATTGCTTATAGGGAAAACATAACTAATTTTATCTGGAAGATATTGAATAGCAGTAAACATGGAATGTGTAATATGTTTTCAATCACTTAAATAACTGAAGGAAGCCTAGACACTTTAAAAAAACCAACATTTAAAATTCTTATTCCCACTTATGCAAAAATGCATTGCCTTTGAAAAATCTGTTTATCTTGATTTAAATAATGATGGTGGAGTCGGATTTAACCAGAAGACCAGCATATGAAAAATAGTTCTCTAAGCAATCAACC
>VYZV01028063.1:1165-15601 GCA_013401275.1 Pandion haliaetus | reverse complement strand
CCGAAACAGCTCTGTTGTGGCAATGTGGGGAGGGGAAGATAACTGAGAAGTCTTACATGAAATTGTTCTTGATTAGTAGAGAAATTTTGAGATTACTTAATTTTTTAATGATATGTTGATAGAGTTGTTCTTAGATGCCTAACTTGCATGAGTATAGGCTGTGCATTGTGATTTATTGAGTGCTGTTTTAGTCTTTCACTTGACCGATCACTTGACTTAGGTACTCTCACATCTGTTCTTTTAGGATAAAATGTATGGCTCTAACAGACTCATAGAGCTCTTATTTGAAGATAATGCTTTAATCCTGTTGTCTCATTAGATATGGGCAGCTTTATGTTCTCTATCTGAGGCATCACTCAAGGACTTCCAATAGTACGGGAGCAGAAGTAGTCCTCTATCATTTACCAAGGTGAGAGCAGATTGAAGAACATTAGTGGCAATTCACGTGTGTGTAAGAAAGACATCTGCCTTTCTAGTTTAAACAGGCTTATTGACCAGTTCTTTTCATCTCTGTTTCTGTAGAGAGGGCTCATGTAAGAAGACACATATTTTAAAGCTGAACAGAACTGGAAAGTTTGCACTGAATGTCGTGGATAACTTGGTGGTAGTACATCATCAGGATACTGAGGTATGATTTATTTATATTATGTTGTGCCTTAACTTTTAAAAGTTATGTGCAGATTTTACTAATGATGCCTGTTAGCTCTAGAAAATATTTTTGCATGTGCTTATCTTTGCCAAAAGCCAGAGTATTTGCAGGAACAAAACCATAAGGGTATAAGAAATTCAAAGTTACCCTTTTACCTTCTTGGGCTAACATTTAATCAGGGCTGTTGCTGATGCCTGTTTTTTCATACACTTTTATTCTTGTTACTTTCCTATGATACTCTGCTGCTGCACTGTGTAGGCTTTTAAGGCATTATACAAAGAAGTAGTTAAATTGGATACTAAATTATTAATCCTGGGAACTTCTCATGTTGCAAACATTTGAATGGTATGTTTCTATGACACAAACTTATGCTCCTTTAGTTTGAAGGCCTGGATCTGCAAAAACTTCTATGAACAAAAATGATCTTGTGCATACAGTAGCACAGGTAAAACTTGCTTGTCTGTAGTCTCAGTAGAAAGGTGATTAATTGATGTTTCAGTTATATTTCATGTGAATTCTACACATTAGCATTTAACCCAGAGCACTTATTCTGCAGCATTTTGGTCAAGCTATAAGCACAGAAAACAAAATCAGACTGAATAGGGTAGACAGTGATAACTGCAGTTACGTTTCACTAGCACTGAAAGTGAAGCTATTTTCCACCCTGCAAGGCTAAGAATGTGGTCCAAACAGGGTAGAAGCACTACTGACCCGACTTGGAACAAGACTGAACGGTAGGAGTGTGAGGGTATATCATAAGAACATGCAGAATTTTCCTCACAGTTTCTAGCATCCATAACTAAGCAGTGAATTTGATATGAATCTCTTATAAGGGGGTGTGCAAGAGAGACTTTTACCAGGGCCTGTAGTGACAGTGCAAAGGGCAATAATTTTAAAATGAAGGAGGGTAGAGTTAGATTGGATATAAGAAAGAAACTTTTTACAGTGAGGGTGGCGAGACCCTGGATCAGGTTGCCCAGGGAAGTTGTAGATTACCCCATCATTGGAAGTGTTCACGGTCAAGGGCTTTGAGCAGCCTGATGTAATGAAATACATCCCTACCCACAGCACATCCCTTCCAACCCAAACCATTCTATAATGCTAGTGGAGAACACGAGATGGAAATATGAAAAGCAGCCTGAATATATGTAAATGGGTAGTATTTCATGTCTGTGAATGCTACTTTCTTCTTCTCAATTGCAGACTTCAGTTATATTTGACATCAAGCTAAAAGGAGAATTTGATGGTTCTACCACCATCCATCAATTTGTACTTCCGCCTCGATCAATACAACCCTATCAAATACCTGTGGCAGGTAGAACTACTACATAATAAATATCTGAACACTTATCAGTATTATCTAAATGTAACAGTTGGCATACAAGAGTACTTCCAAGTTTTTAGGATGCTGGTTACTAACATTTCTATTATACATATTTAGCAAAGGGTGAGGGAGGAAAGAATGTAAGATGGAATTGAGCATAAACTTGTACCTACTACAGAAAAATAAGAGTTGCTGTTTAAGGTCCATACTTCCCATAGTACTTTGCTTTTACACCTCAGAGTTGGGTTTTGGGCTTTTTTGGCCACAGATGTAAAAGCCTGTGTATGTACTCAAAAGCACTTCATGGTTTTCTGGCTTAAGCTGTGACTATTTAAGTTCCTAAGTCACATAAAGAAGGTGAAAGACAATCCAAGCTTAGAACCAAGTTTAGGACCAGTTGAGAAACACTGCTAAGATCAATGTTAGGACATCAACACTTTGATTCTACTTCTTGGATTATCTTTCTGTTGTCTTGTCCTAGAAGTGTAGCAGGTAATTACCCTCAAGCTGGAGGTAGCTAGAAACAGTCTGAGCATAGTTCCACTAGCATATGGCAAAGCAGTGTGGTTCGCTTTAGAGAAGAGAAAGATGCTTCTCTAGGAATGATTGCATTTTAAAAGCTCTTTAACATCTGAATTTTGAAGTCACAAAGAGCAAGTATGACTGATAAGTCTGCAGGTGGAGGTTTGTATTAAACAAAGGTTGGGATCAGAAAGTACAAACCAGTCTTGCTTTTTAAGAAACTAAAGTGATTGCATGTAAATACAGCAAACAGAGTCTATGTATTTAGAATTATAATACTAGAGATATGGAATACTTCTGCATGCTTGATTTCACTTGGCTGAAAAACAAACAATCATGGTTTGAAGAATGCGTTTGCCTTCTCACAGTGTCAGATTTTCTTTATAGATGATCTGGCTACACAAATGAGTTTTTTTTTTTTGCTTGCATGTTGTAGAACCGTTACACATGTTACAATCCATACTTGCCTTTTCAGTGTAAGATTGTATTTTGTATTTTGTTAGTGTAGGAGAGGTGCCAGAGTACTGCTATTCTTCACCTAATCTTAATTTTTCTGCAGGTCCAGCCTCTGTGACTAGTCAGTCTCCTGTTCCATGTAAACTCTGTATCCTTTAAATACTCTAAAAGTGCAAGAGGTCTTACTGAAGCCTCATTCTGTGTATCAAGCATGGAAGAAGCTAGCATTTACCTTGACCTGTTAAGTCCAGCTTTAGCCAATTATACATATTTACTTCAAGACAAAATAGTATGCTTCATAAGAGACTGTAATGCTTTCATAGAGTTGTAAATATGGAAGTCTAGTACAATACCACATTTCTTGGTCATAAGATATGCATGTATAAAATTACTGAATAGGTACACCATGAAATTCAAGGTATAATTCCAAGAATATGGTTGAAGACCTTACAAGAAAAGGTGACAGTAAATGAAAGTGTGTTAATGGGATCTGCTTCATTACAGTAATGTGAACTTAGTAGCAACAGTTTAGAATCAATGTTAATACAGATGTTAGAACTTTAACATTTAGATTCTTCTTCTTGGATTGTCTTTCAACCCGATATTATCATCAGTGCAAGTGAAGGTAAGTGGTGAACCGTTTGACTTCACTATACTCAGTGTCAAAGGGTGGCTAGTTTATACCTTCAGTGCACCAAAGCAGCTTAAAACAAAGTGACTAAACAGATGTACCTAGTAAGACACCTACTCTTGGTAGTGGTAACTGAGGATGACCATATCATTACTAAAACTTTTCAGGGGTAATGCTGTTCTACAACATAGACTTAGGAAGGCAAATAAATCATCATCTAGATGTGTTCTCATTTAAAGGTGGAAAAGTTGGATGTCTAGGCTATACTATATAACGCAATTCACTTTGTTTTACTCCTTCCAATCAAGGTTACCTTTGGAGTCTTCAAGTGAAACTTGAACCTGTAGTAAACCTCTTGCTTGATAAAGGAAAACTAATGGATTTCCTTCTCCAAAGGAAAGAATGCAAAATGGTTATCCTATCTGTATGCTCTCAAAGTAAGTCCACGTGATCTGTCTGTCTCTTGAAAGTACAATACTGCTTATTCATAAACACACAAGTTAGCTGGGCTGTTCTTAGATTTCAAATCACCTCTGAAGCCAGCTTGGTCCTGTAAAGTGTCATTTGCCTAGGCTACCCTCAGTCATCATTCTAAAGGAATTATGTAACAGCACCAAAAAATTCAACTTCAACCCCCATTTAGTTAAAATACGTGACACAACTGAAAGTGTTTCTTTAAAGTTTAGAGTAGAGATGACCTTTTGAAATAGGCAACATTAAAGCCCCTGGTTATTTCTCCTCATAGTTCTTTTTTCTTTTTATCTTTTCAGTGCTCAGTGAGCCAGAAAGGGGATCACTGTCTGTGATTGCAACTGTTTTTGACAAACTGAATCATGAATATAAGAAGTACTTGGAAGCTGAGCAAAGCTATACTATGGTAAACCATGTTAGCTACAGCAGCTTACAAAGATAGGATGATACTACTTGCATTTCAGGTTGCATCATGGTTAAGGCAGGATCTTTTCTACTTAGGACTAATTCAAGCCTACCCCAAGGTCCTGGCTGCCTCAGGCTCACAGTAGGTGGTCTGTGCTGTGCAAGGTGCACTAAGGCGCCCACTTCGCACTCCGTTTTGGTAGATGCTGCATAGCTCGTCTCCAGCATGACAAGTAACATACGCCAGCACTTGAAAGCAGAGAGAGGGTAGAAGCTCAAAGAGCAACTTGGAATGCATAACTGTCAAAATAGTTTCCAAACCACTGATTTCATGGCACGCTATACCACTGCACAACATAAGTATCTCTGAGATGCTAATGCTTCTGTAAAATACCAAGTTCAAACATTAACTCCCATAGTGCAGCCACATACTAAAAATCCTTCTAAAGCCAAGGGCCTGTGTCAACATCGTAAGTTTGATCTCCTGGCTTTGAGGTACATAACAACAGCTACATTTATATAACCTTTTAAAAGGAGTTTTAAATTTAAATATGAAAGCCCACACTGAACAGAATGCATCTAGTATAACACAACCACAGATGTGAATTTGCTCAGTATAAACATGTTTTGCTAATTACATTCCCAGTGGAAAACAAGTCTCTGTACAGATGAGACTGACTAAAACTGTACTACAACACTACAGTTTTTTAAAAAGGCTTTCTTCTTGTAGGTGGTAGAAGCAGGCCTGAGTAGAAGTAATCCACTCCTGAAACGTCCAGTCCGCACTCAAGCTGTTATTGACCAGTCTGACATGTACACACATGTTTTATCTGTATTTACAGAGAAGAAGGTAAGTTAAAATTAAGTGCCAGTTTGGCAGTAGCCTCAAAGCAGCAAACTTAAGTTGACCACTTGAAATAGCCTGCAGAAGGCTTTATTGTCAGGATTAAGGTATTGTGATGTCCATTCTTACAGGGTTGTCATTAACAGGGGAAGCTATGCAAGTTCCACCTAACATTTTTTTCTTGTCCAGGAAGCACCTCATAAGTTCACTATAGCAGTCTTGATGGAATACATTCGCTCTCTTAACCAGTTCCAGATTGCAGTTCAGGTGAAGTACTTACGTGCCAAGTATATCACCTCACTCCATGAAATTATGTGGAGTTTCAGACCAGTCTTGGTCACGTGCCTAAGTCCTATACAACACTGCCTTCTAGACTGTAAAAACTGGTATTGAGACATACCTTTGATGGTCTTCTTCCTGCATTCACAGCACTACTTGTATGAGCTGGTCATCAAAACCCTCGTTCAACACAACTTGTTCTACATGCTCCATCAGTTTCTGCAGTACCATGTGCTCAGTGACTCAAAGCCTTTGGTATGTAAGACGAGTTGCTTCAATAAGCTAGTGATGGAGGTGGGAAGTCTTCAGAATTTTAATGTTATTTCTACTTTTGCCCTAGGCTTGTCTGTTACTGTCCCTGGAAAGCATTTACCCTCCCGCACATCAGCTGTCTCTGGACATGTTAAAAGTAAGCATTTCAGACTACAGTAACTCTGTGTCACATGTGGGTTAGACTTGCCAAACAGCTTACTTGACCAAGCTTGAAGTGACTAGCTAGCATCTCAGTCATTTGTTAGAAGCATAGACTTACAGCTGTGATTGACTTCACAGAGACTTTCCACAGCAAATGATGAAATAGTGGAAGTTCTGTTGTCCAAACACCAAGTTTTGGCTGCCTTGAGATTCATCAGGGGTATTGGAGGACACGACAGCATTTCAGCCCGCAAATTCCTTGATGCAGCAAAACAAGCAGAAGATGACATGCTTTTTTATACTATATTCCGATTCTTTGAACAGAGAAATCAGCGGTTACGAGGAAACCCTAGTTTCACACCAGGTAAGCAATAAGCAGTTAGACCAAGATACTCAGTTGTGCAAACAGAACTAAGACTTGTTTTACTTCCAATCAGTTGAGTCTGTATTGTAAGATAAAATTCTTGGTGCATCTTAACCTGTATTTTAGACTTACCTTTAAGCATAGTTCCAAAGTTAACTTGTCTTACCCCTCTGTATACTGCAACCAGGAGTAAAGAGACTGAGCCAAAACAGGAACTTGCAGATTAAGTGAACCTGTTTGGCTTGCAGTTGCTTGCAACTGCTTAGTTTAGCAGAGCCATTATCTCCAATTAGTGCTTTCTCCTGAAGCCAGAAACTGGGTCAAGAAACCTTTGAGTTCAGGTGTCTGTTTCCACAGATTACAAAAATTCAAGGCCTGGTTTATACTATGGTTCCTCTTACTTTAAAAACCAAGCTAAACTGCTTGCACCAGCAACATGTTTGTAATCACCAGATAGTCTGTAGGCACAGAATCCCACTCCAAGATCTTGCATCTGGACAGTAAAGAACTCTCATGGATATGAATCTGCTGGTTAGATACAGGAACTAGATCAAACATCTGCTTCACCACAAGAATATGTGTCACAGGACTGGAGATCTCAGTACTCACTGCTTTAACAATTGTTAAACTCCTTTACTCAAAGACATTAAAGATAAGAATTTGTACTTATAAATTGAGGTAAGTGGAACTACTCAATCTTGCTTTGCAGTTTTCAAGTTTTAAAGTTAACTTTTATTTTGCCCTCCCCCCTTAGGTGAGCACTGTGAAGAACATGTCACCTTCTTCAAGCAAGTTTTTGGAGAACAAGCTCTCATGAAGCCCACAACATTTTGAAAGACTCTTCCACTGAAATGTATAAACTTAATTTATTGCATTTAAGTAGATTTTTGAACTACAAAATTACTATTTTATAATAAAGTATATACAAGACATTTTGGCAAATAGTACTAAAAATATTACAACTTGTGATGGCTTCCCCCTAAAAATAGAGACAAAAATTGCATTGACCTGCATTTAAAATTAGTGTCAGTGGTTTAGCAGTCCATTCTCATACACATCATCTCAGTTTCATTGACAAAAAAAGCTATTCAACTTGCAATAGAGCTGGTTTAGGTTTCTAGAAGATGCAACCTCTTGAAAACAGAAGTGTTTTAGTAATTTTGTTAACACACCTAGTTTTAGTAATACTGTTACATGAGCCACACGTAGCGTTTCCTGAGTTTAAAGCTGTGTCCAAAGCTGCAGCTGGTATCTTCTAGTTGAATCTGTGCAGGAGTCAGGTCAGTGGTGGTTACAGCGTGACAGTCGTAGAACATTGCTGCGCTTCAGTTCTTAAGAACAGTTGGGCCTAAGCCACAGTTCATGGAGTCCACTGAACACTGTTAAAAACTAGAAGTAGAGGAGTCTCTCCCGTTCTGTACCTCTGGTCCTCTCTCGTGCAGCCTGAGTTTTAGCTTTATTTACTGATGGGCCTGAGTGAGAGAAACCAGAGTTATTCCAGAGTCTCAACATTACAGCAGATCAGTTAGTCAACAAGAAGCATGCATGATCTTAGTTGTCCAGGTCCAGCTTAACACTGATGAGACTTCAGAAACATGTTTCTGCTCACCTGTTAATAGCTGTCAGCAACAGCAAGGGCAGCAGGTGAATCCCTATCAGTCTTAACCTCCATAGTTAAGGCTCAGTTAAAACCTGCTTTCAGCAACAGCAAGGGCAGCAGGTGAGTCCCTATCAGTCTTAACCTCCATAGTTAAGGCTCAGTTAAAACCTGCTTTTAAGAACTACACCATAGGCATGAATTTCCAAGTTCAAGAGGACAGTGTTTGGACCATCCTTACTGCAAAGCAAGACCGCTTCTGCAAATGCAGGACCAGTGTCCCACAGCAGGTTTGTTTCTTCCACCCACCATCCTGTCCCCAGGTTTAAAAGCATTAATCATGCTGCTGTCTGTTGGGCCACATGGGCCTAGGCAACCACCTCCATGAAGGACAGCACAGCACAACCACAGGGCAGGCTGTGGTTGCTTCAGTTCGGCATGCCTGTAACAGCAGGCTTGCGCTGCCACCAGTCAACCCTTGCTTTCCAACAGACCAGCTACTTGCATGACAGAGAGGCACATTCAGGAACTGCTTTCTGTCCTTGCAATCCTTTCCGTTTTGTGGAGAGAAAGTGTCCGCAGGTAGCCAGCTGTTTTTGTTTGAAGTGTTTTAGAGCAGACTTTCACATCTCACCTATGTAACTAAGCAGAACTGGAAGAAATATTAGTCCATGTGTCGCTCCCAGCAGAACCATAGCTAGATACATCCTGAAGTAAAATATCTTGAAGATTTGAGATTTGGAAAAAGCCAGTACTACAATTCCTCCAAATTTGGTCAGTGTGATACCACTGAAGACCTGTCAATAAAAAAGTGTTTTTAAGTGACAAGTAGGGCTTTATGTAATCCATTTGCTTTAAGTAACAATTGACTGAAATTCTTGTGTAATTTGAGGCTCCTATACACAGTGTACCTCCTTACCTTAGAACCAAGTCCAAGACCTACTCCGTGAGAAGAGTACAACTTCTTGGTCCCACTAGAACCTGACACCACAGGCCAGGCTCAGTAAGATTAAAAATCCACTCTAACCTGTACAGCCACCTAATTTTAGTTTCATTTTTACTTCAGGCAGATACAGATGAAAACCATTACTGAAGTAACTTACATTCAAGTGAAGTTCCTTACCTGGGTCCAGTACATGTACCACTAGAACGGTCTATTCCAACCCCACCCAGGTTGCTTATCTTGGACTACGTGACATGACAGAACTGCCTAAATACTGAGCCCTGCTTGCATTCCCAAAGCTTCAACTGCATCCCAGATTCAGAACAACCTTTCCTAGTCACCTCTGAGTATGTGGAAGAGAGAAGCACTTAAACTTTAATGGGGCAATTCATTATTACAATCAAGGTTAGTTCAGCTAAAGCTTTTAGCTCTGTTCTCTACTATTAGGTAGTAGTAACATCAGACTAAAAATTGAGTCTTGGTCACCCCTATTACTAGTAGAAGCCAAGGTGACCTCTAAGAGTTTTAAGAGAATATTCCATAAAGAAAAGGCAAGGTCATCCTTATGACTTAAGGATACTGGCTTAGTCTGTAAAGCTGTAATTTGGCTATTCATTTCCACACACACCCCCGCCCCACAAACAGTGGATACTTACTGAACTGCCCATGTGAGACAAAGCTTCTTCCGCACGCTCTACTCTACTGCCCTTAGTACTAACAGTGAACGCTCTTGTCACGTGACTACAGAATTCCACAGCAATACCACAACTCTAGAGAAAGAAAAGAAAGACATGAAAGTATCATTTAGATGAGTACTTCAAGGGTAAGGTCTCTACTCAGAACTCTAGACAGGCTAGAGAAGTTCTAGCAGCTGTGTTCAGTTCCCAAGGCTTCAATACAGTGCGTGCAGTGAACACTGAACACTAAAACCAGTTTACAGATACTAGCTACAATAATATTGCTTTAGGCTAACACTGAGTATACATGCCGATTTGGTAACATAATTCAGCTGAGTTTAACACTTTAATCCTAAAAACAAGCTGTTTAAATAGTCATTTACAACACTGATTGAACAGTTGGCAAATCTTAGACTTATCTAGCAGGTAGACTTGCATGAACATATATATGCGTAGCTGTAACATGGGGCAACATTTTACTCTCTCAACTTTCTCAGATCTGCAGTAATCTCGAGAAAGCAAGGCAAGCCAGAGCTCCAGCACTCAGCTACTAGTTACTAAGCTCTGGAGTGTTTCACCAAGGCACGCTGCCCAAGTGGTTTCATCCGTTTATGCAGGAACAACACTGGTGCTAGCACATCACAGATCTACTTTGTAGAACATAAATACAGCAGAAGCCTTAACGCTAACTTACATATCCTCACCTTAGACATGAACAATCTCTGTTGATGTGCAACAGCACCCAGCCTATACAGTAGCAAGACAACTATTGCTGCAGAACACAAGAGACTATCACCAGATGCAGTATAGCTTCCAGTTCAGTTGCTGTATCTTATCAGTAGTGGGACTGTCAGAATAAGCCTGTTTTCTACATGCCACCTAGATGTATTAAGGTAATTCCACTGCTGTTCAAATGCTTGTCAAAGTTTAGTAGAAAATACTACTCAGTGTCATGAATATGCATGAGACACGCAGAACTGTTCAAGACTTGGAAACTGAAGCAGAGGGATGTCTTGTTAACTTACCATGACAAGATTTACTAATGAAACTGCATTCAAGCTGATGCCCCAGAGCCACATCACTCCAAACATGTTGATGATTATCATAGCAATAGTCATTGAAACTACAACAGCAGCCCATACTTCAAAACCAAGCAGCACAGTTGTCACCAAAAATATTGATCCCAAGGAGATGCAGAGGTTAAAGATAGCATCATGCACAATTGTCAAGTATTGTTCATAGAAGACATAAAACACACTGTGGAAAGAAGAGAAGTTGTAGTTAGCCATCTTCCTTGCTATATGCCAATACTAGATTAGCCTCTGTGCTAAGGATAAAGTAGTTCCCTCCTTACAGGAGTCACCAGTAGGAATTGGCTTCCTATCAGTGGAATGACTCCTATGGAACACTGGCTATTACATGACAGCTCTTCACTCACACTTCAATTAAAGGTTGTATCTGGAAGTTAGGGCAATTCCCACACTTCAATATAAGCAGCTACAGTAGTTGCCAGAAGGTAGTTCCTCAGACTGATTGTGGTATCTGCAGGAACTACTGCTGAGTGTCTGAACTGATTCATTATGCAGTGAGACCATAAGGATGGATAGGATTCTTTGAAGCAAAGAGATTAGTATTTCAGCTGTACAGATACCAATTCCAACTCTATTTCATTGTGGTATTCTTATACAGAGTCTTTAGTATTTCAATCTTGCAAACATTAGACAAGCAGTACTTGACATCACTGCTGCCTTTGCTTTAAGTTTGAATAACTTAAGTTTGAAGGCAATTCATTCATGTTACAGCTTGCAACAACCCAGGTCGACATATCTGCTTAAGTTAGAACTATTAAACCCTACTATGAAAGCTAGGAAGTGCCAGAGCTACCTTTGTAACAAAGGACAGGTTTCTTGATTTAAGTTAGTTAATCACAGTAAAAAGTGCTGTGGTCCAAGTTGTATTTCTGAGGCTTTACTAGATGTTCCAGAGTCTCTATATTACGTCCTGTTAGACAAAACCTCAAGACTCAAGTCTAGGATGTTATTAGCCAGTACCTTTTCTCAGTTGAAGTTGCATTGAAGTTCTAAGGCAAGAAAGATCTAAGCATACCTGTAAGGAAACACCCGGTAGTTCTTCTCTTTGATGCCCATGGTTTCAGTAATGTTATCTGCTATAGCCCGAGCTTTCTTCATAGCATCAATAAAATCCGATGATGTTTTCAGTACAGTATGGTATGTCATAAAATAAGTAGCTCCAACATCAGATTTGTTGTGTATAAAGTTGACAGCAGAGTTATATGCAGCATGTCCTCTACATAGACGTATAAAATGTTACTATGTCAATGTCAGTGACAACTAATCAAATTTACTAGCTTGTATAACTTCTAATCTTGTTTCTAAGAGTTTCCAGAACTGATAAAAGCTTCAGAGCACAACACATTTCAAGACTGCACAGGATATACTACAACAGACTGACTACAGAAGTTGTTTCTCTTTGTACAGGGGAAAGCTGCTGTTCCATTTAGTTCCTGATGCATTTGTTTTCCCACTTTTGTTCCAGAAAATACTATAGAACAGGTGAGATGTCAATGTTTGTATGACTTTTAGAAGGACATTAGATATCCAACCTTGCAGACATGAAAAAAGTCACACTTCCAGAACAAGTATCTTTGACATACTGGTCTAAGCAAGATATATAGAATATGGCTCTTACCCTTTGCCACATTTCGGATTAGGGTTGTCCGATAGGAACATTGGCAAAAATGTCATGAAGTCTTTGCCCTGTGGTCTCTGCTTGCCTTCTTGAGTCAGTGGTCGACAACGAGTACAGGATGGATCAGCGACTGAAGCAATACAGGAAGAAGGTCAGCTACAGGATCAAGTATTCTTTGTCATAACACTAATAACTTCTGACTTGCAATACTACAGGATATAATTCCATAAAAAGGCATTTTCACTGATGAAATAACTGATCAGCCCTGAAATTCTGTATAAAATTTGTAGTCCTTTATTTTTTATTACTACTAAGGCAAGGGCTACTAGAGAACTCGGTTATTTGTGCACTATCTACATTAGACCCAATGAGAATTATACCAAACTGAAGGATCCGAACAAAGAGCACTAAGTTTGTGTGCTCTAATGAAACCAGCAGAAGGATCAAAATTGTTATAACAAGTTATTTTTGGAATAGTCGTTACATTGGTTGTCTATATAGGCTCTCTTCAACCTGCAGCATTCCAGCAGAACATTTAAGTTCATTCAAACAGCAGTTTAAAGAAATTAGAGGGCAACTCAAGAGGTGCCTGCTCACAGTAAGTAAAGCTATTCACCTGACTCATACCACAGTAAAAAGTTTTGGCTGTGAAACTTATAACTGAGCTAATTCCCCTAGCAACAAGATGGACGCTAATACCTGAAGCATTGCAAAACTGTCCAGTAGTATTGTAGACTCTGCAACAGGATGACTGTGGCTTCACCCAGTCAAAGTAGTCATCAATCCAGGACGATGGGGCATAGCCTATCCTTGTGCTAATAAAATAATGTAACATATCCATCATCAGTAATTTTATGTTTCATTCCAGAACACAGCCCTTGATCTCTCCAGTGCTGGCCTACACCATGTCAACTTGTTCTGGTCCGAGCTACTTAGCTCTCTACGTAGTCCCCTGCTCCAGCCCCCCAATCCAAGAGCCAGTCTTGTTTGTAACACTGCAGCTAGCAAACACCAGGAGCTTCCTGCTTGCATTCAAGTTCCACTGCTAAGCTCAGCTTTCTGTTTCCCTGTCCACTCTATGCCCATCCTATTCCAGATATTGTTGCCTCAGTTTTCAAGCAAGGCTCCTCCTTCTGTTAGGGCGAAGCAAAACCACTGAACTATAGTGGAAGGAATCAAGAAGAGACTTTCTTCAGTGGTTAGCTACTGAACTCCAGATACAATTCCTGCTTAGCCTTACTAGGCCAGACTAGTTTTATCCACCAAGTTTAGAAGCTGAGCATGCAAGTAATTTTCCAGGAGAGCTTAACCACAGAGGTTTTCATAAGTTTTTCTTCCTACCACTCCCAGATTTCTTGAAGGATCAAGCCCCTTTTCCAAACCCAGGTACATCAATATATCCCATCAGTCCAGTCCAGGCAGTTTTTATCCTCATTCTAGGAGATTGCCACAGCTTCTCTCCCCCCCACCTACCCAAGCCACAGTATAAAGCAAGTACAATAGAGTGTCAGTTGTACAATCAACAGCTGAGCCTGAACTAAATTAAAAGGCCACACTGGTCAGCTATATCTCTTCCATGTGACTATGACAGAGAAAAGCATGAAAGACTTACTAGCTACCAATTTCTGCAGCATTGAAGACTTGCTGGACAAGCGAATCATTATTACATCCCACTCCACCACACACCATGTTCTGCCCTTCTAAAGAGGTGTAGTTGTGCCCTTCTTCTAAGACAAAGTAGACAGGAGGACCTGCATGCAGGTACTTGCCGAGCTGGCTGAAGTAATCCATTACATAGGAGTCCTTAAAGGGAAAGTTTTGCGTTACTATTACATAATGTTGAGGTAGCACAGCAAGATAAAGGTTTTAATTCAGCCACAAATGGCTGAAGAGCAACATGATCTTAAGACTTACATCTGGCATTGAGAGAGACTGATCCAGTCCGATCTCTACATTATGTATAACTGCTGTACTGAATGACAGAACACCCACGAACACTGCTATCTGCAAAAAAGCAAATTCAGGGAAGCGGGAACAGTACAGAAACAACAAGCAATAGAATTAATTTACTAAGATAATAGGAACCATGCAAAGAGGCTCTAGTTTAAGTATGCTACCTAGGCTTAGTACAACAGTGGCAGTAAAACCTAG
>VYZV01028054.1:1446-17828 GCA_013401275.1 Pandion haliaetus | reverse complement strand
CCATTACACATATTTTGAGTCAAGATGATCTGTACTGCATGCAAAAAGGTCTGTAATGTATATGTTTTCAAAAATTATTCTACTTTTTATTGCTTCAGTTATTTGGTTTTCACCTTGGAGGCATGTAAATCCTTACCTTTCTTTACGATAAGTAACCCGAGTTAAACTCCTAGGCAACTTGCACTTTTGCAAATTGACTCAAATTTATTTGTGATCTTTCAGAATCTAGTTGTTATGAATTTATTGGAACACTGAAAGGGCTTCATCTCCTGTTCATTATTGTACTAATTTTTAACTTCTTTAAAGAAGAATTTGGCATCCAAGTGGTTTAGGTTCCTTCCTTTTAATGCAAAATATGTCTGTTTCATTGTGTTCTTCTGTTTTATACCGATATATCTTTAAGGTTTACAATGGCCATAATTCTTTCTATCTGAAGCACTTCCAGTCAACTGGATACCAATTCTGCCATGGGTGTCCAAATGCTTTACCATCAATTGCTTTTGTTGGGGGGTTTTCTAATCAAAATTTGCTGGCCACCATCATCATCTCTGACAAAACATTTCATGGTGTTCACGTATTTTTTTCTTCTTATACAGGAGACTCTAGATCTTGCGGGGACGGAGGGGTAGATTGGAAGTTGAGCCTAGGTACTGAATGAAAACTGATGTATTTTGTTGAAATAGTTTGCGCGGTGTTCCTGGAAGATCAAAGATGAGTCCTAGATTCCCACAGGAGTGCTGCCAAATTATAGACGATAATACCAGCTTGGTGATGAGATAGCTATTACAATACACTGCTTTGAGCATTAATCTGGCAAATCTTTCTGATGTCTGATGTCACAGCCATACAGTGCAGGTGTTCCACAAAGGTTTTGCTTTTTATGCTTACAACACAAAGGAGACTGCAACCATTCTTTTGCAGTGTTGATTTCTGAATTATTATGCAAGGTTTTAATTGTTTTAGACTTCAGTAGAGAGAGAGCTGATTACTTCAGGGTGTCTGCTGAGATACTAGATCATCCTTATTCTTTTGGAAGTGGAAACCTAACATTAAACCCCTATACTTCCTTTTCTCTTTTGAGAATCAAGCAAGCTGCTATTGAATGATCTTTAAAAAGCTGAAGAACAAATGCGTTTAGTGAACAGCTCATCTATCAATTTATCTTTCAACAAGACAGATCAGCAAACAGTAGTTTCATTTCCAAACAGTAACCCAACTCAGATGTTTGAAGCTGTTGTACTAGTTCAATTCTAGATATAAACAGAATGCAGCAGCAGCAAAGCTGGCCCAAAGTTAAGTGAATCTGAAAAAATCTTTTTCTCTGTGTTTGCAGGATGGATTTCTTATCCGTAAGTCTACATTGTTAATAATCACTCTTCCTCCACAAGTCCTAGACCCAAAGTCAAGGAATCTTTAGTTCAAAAGATGTTTCTGCTAGTTAGCATGTAAAGGCAATTTTATTTTTCCTGCTTTGTATTTTAGTTTTCTGATATTCCATCAATAAATGCTTGCAGCCATCCGTAAAATAACTAAATCAGCAGCACAGTAATTAAGTGAACCACAGTTTCTGAAATCACAAGAAAGAAAAATAATGGAACTTACTGGACTATTTGGACAGAAGTGTTTGGGATCTGTAACCACAGAGCTTGTTGAAGAACATAACTGTAACAATAGCAGGCTTTTTTCCTTTACTCTATGGAAAGCAATATATGGAAGAGCATTGCCTAGTCTTGGTGGTGCTTCCAGTTGCATGAGAAGGTAAGTGTGGTGAGATAACAACCATATCTGTAACTGAAAAATCAAATCCTTATCGTAAAATTTTATCACTTGGGCTAAAAGAACTCCATGGAAGTTCTTGAAGGGGAAGATTAGGCCAGACCTAAATTCTACTAACCCAACACAAAGTAGAAAACAAGGAGAAAAAGAAGGAGCTAGACCTACATATTAGATGTTGAAGGAAAAGGTCACAAATACATTCGAAAGGGTTTAGTATGTTAATCAGTATGGGTCCCTCTACCCAGTGAATATAGCCACTGTGCAAATGTTTTAGTTACACAAGACAGCAGTGAAACACCTTTCTTTTCCAGATGATAATTTAGGATATTTCATCATTCATGGGTATTCATGGCATGTTTATTCAGAAAAAAATTACTACATTCCAAAAACTCACCAACTTGAAAAACCCGTGAATACTTCGGAAGTCATTATACCAGATACCAAGTATTATTTTATCACCATTTCAGATAGATGTTAATTTGCACTGTATTATTTTTCAGTGAAAATGCTTTGCAGAATTTGGTTACTCTGTTGTGTTTAATTAACACAAAAGTGTGCTAGTCTGCATCCAAAATGCATTTCCATTTGAGGCTTTCAAAATGTAGGAGGCCTATATTTAAGCTTGTTAGGACTCTCAGGTAGGTCAGGATTTTGTGAATCTCTGTGTGTTTTTGGCTCGGGATGCAAAAATTCTTTCTGTTGAAGGCAAGGGTTCATCAAGTTTGGCTTCCTTGTTAAACCAGAAGATTAAACGGTTTTATTTTATTTTTTTAATTAGAAGAATACATATTCAATTTATGAGTGAGGTTTTAAAATCTAGTTTTTATAAACTTTCAAATAGAAGAGGTGAGTGTATTTTTAACAGATGTGTGGTATTCTTTTAACTTAAATATTACCTAAAAAATAGTATGATTTCCTAATGTTGTTCAAGGTCAGTTTTATTTTTCTGCACTGTTTTTACAGCTGCTACTCATGTTACCAGAAATATTTCTCTCTACTTCACAAGCCTCAAATACCACATCATTTGACTAGTAATCAACATCTGCCTAATTTCAGCTGAAGAATAACACTCTCTTTATACTCTAAAGTCTGTAGAACAACATACATAATGTTATTGTAGATTTCCATTCATAGCTGCATGCCCCTTCCTCCATGCGGAAGAAACTCCCTATTATTGAGATACTTTTTAATGAGAAAGTTAGGGATTAAAGTTGGTAGATTAATAGGATTAAGAGTTTGGCAGTCTTTCATGTTCTGTGTTTTATGTTATTTAATCTTTGTTTCTAAGCTTCAATTTTATTTTCCACACAGTGTGTGTAGAATGTTGTTTTTAAAATCATGGGGTTTAGTTTCTTAGCACTATGATGCATGCTTTTAAATAAAAGTAACACGGTTCCTGAATTTTCTTATCCTGCACTTATAACGTGTTCAGCAATGAGTCAGTGTTACTGAGTTACTTCAAAAGCAGGCAACTAGCATAATTCTCCTGACATTTCATTTTACTACACAATACTCAGCTCTGTTGGTTTCACTAAAGCTAAATTATTTTACAGTTGTCAACTACGTTCTAATTGATAGGAGTGCTGTGCTCAGTGGATTTGGCTCCTTAAAATTCTCTCCTGTTGTTCAGTTCCATGATGCTACCTCATTTTACAGCTACAACTTCTAAGCTGTTAGGAACACTGCCATGAAAAAGTTCAACGAGCAAGGGAAAGGAGAGTGACTGCATTTTTCCAGACTGACTGAGCCCCATTTTCATGCTTAAGTGGCAGGGTTCTGGAGAACAGTAATTTACAGAAGAATGGAAATTATTTCTTAGAGTTGCATGATATTGGCAATGCAATCCAAGTGTTGAATTCAGAACTGAAAAGTAAGTTAGGAAACTACCTAGACATGGAATTTTGAAGTAAGTTCTCAAAATGTTTGCTTGTATCTTAAAACCTCAAGTCAATGTAGGGTTATTTGTAGATTTTATTCAGGTAATGCTTCCTACTCCCAAACAGGAAATTCAGTCTTCATCCTAGGAAGCTGTTTCACTAACATTTTGTTAAGCGTTAGCTGCAAATGGAAGGACTCAAACTGCTATTCCCATAGCAGCACCCCAACAATTCACTGAACATGAATATTGAGGTGCTTTATTGAATATTCAGCAAAGGCAGGTACAAATACTTGTTGTTGTAAGTAGTGATTAACAGCGCAGCATCTCTGCAATCAGTGCAGCCATCTTTTGTATTTTTAAAGCATTTAGAAGTTTCAGGCTATGATGCCAAGAAATGTGTATGTACTGCAATTATAACTTGTGTAATATGCAGGCATTTTCACCCATGATGGGCCTTTGCAGGGTTGCAGATATTTTTCTTGGTTAAGAGCTTTACTCTTAAGTGCATCAGCAGCTACTTTAAGCTAAATAACTTCCTAGGATTCACTTCATCTAGGATTTTTTAAATTTTATTTGAAAATACTATTAATGCTTATAAAAGTATGCATAAGAGACAAGTAAGAAAAATTACTATGTATTTATTTCATACTTAGAGAAGTAAAGAAACCTATCCCCTTTTGCACAACTGGCTTTGGTAGGACATTGTATAGACAAAATAGGTGAAAGCTGGTTTGGGTATTTATGTCATTTACAAGTCTGTTGAAATGTGAGTTAAGGGTAAAATGTCTATTTCTCAACTATTTTTGTTAATGAACTTAATATTATCCATATAACAAAAGGTAGACGTTGGGAAGGGTATTACTGTTAATGTTTCCTACATACCAACATTGTTTTCTGAACGCTTGTGGGACTCTGCTGGGCATAGGACTGGAGTTCAGCTTCTCTCAGCCACTTGCTGAGGACATGAGGCTAAGAGAATTGCCTCATTTTCAGCACCTCTGCATTAGGTCTACCAAACATGAATAGCATTACTTTTGAGATTGGTATAATTTCTAGCTGGTTTTAAGATGATTCGTTGGTTAATATAATTAGGGTTCTGAAAATAATGTTCTAGCAGCATGCTCTTTCAGTGGCGCTAATGCAGTGTCGCAACTTCTTTTTCGTAATAATTTTTCCAAGTAACATGCTCGGGTGCTGTGCTTTTCCTGTTGTTTGAGAGGGAACTCGAACAGCAAAAGTCCGGTACATTATTTCTATAATTGAATTTACAATTCTTGGAGTAGAAAGTCAGCTTTCATTTCTGTGTGGGACCCCTGAGAAATGGTAGCTGCATAATCCTTTCCAGTCAGTGACAAGTTACTCTAGAAATATAGCTATGCATTATTGTCACTGATTCCCGCTCCAGAGGAAGGCCGTTGCTATGAAGCATTAAGACCTGCCTCCATTTGGCAGGACAAGAATAGAAATGCAGATCATATGCCAAGTACTATAATCTTTCCATGCTATGGAGGAGAAGGCTAAAAGACTGTAGACAACTCCAAGATGTAAGCTGTGCGCCCCTGTGTCTGTCAGTGGGGTGTCTGAAAGCATGGCCTGGGACCCAGGATCCTGCCAGGGTCTGCCAACAGCCTCTTCCAGCGGGGCCATCTTGCCCATTCCCTCAAGCAACAGCTTTGAGTCGGGACTTTTTATGGGACTCTGTTGAAACCCTCACAGAAGACTATGGTCTGTTGCACCTCTGTCTTAAACTGTCTTCTGTTATGTGATAATGGTTATTACTGTTTGCATGAACTCTGTACTCCCAAACACATGAAGATTAATTACATAGCTGCTTAATTTTGTCAAAGCCCCCACTGAAAGCGCTTATCAACCTAAACATCAGTATCTGCGTAATCGCACTGCTTACAGCAAGTAGAGTCTGTGAGATTAAGAATAAGGTGAGTGCCTACCATGTAATATAGTAAGAATAAAATACAAAGTCGGCTTTAATTTCACCGTTCACCTTTTCTCCCCTAACTTGGAAAAAGCACTGTCTACATTTCTAATACATTTTTCCAAAGCTGATTTTTCCCGATCAAAGTTACTTCCCACTCTAATAATGTACAAATTAATCCATCCCAGTACAAAACTAGATATTACATTGCAGAGAGGCAAAATCGTGGGACACTGAGCCATGAAAGTTTTAATATGAAATTCAATAATAAAGAAATAACATATTGTAATTTTATCCCAGAGGAGCTGACTTTGAAAACTTAATTCTGGTGTATTTAAATAAAATTTTTACTGTTGTTTTTAAATGTGATTAAAATTTAATATATCATCTGGCACATCTTTACAATGCCTGATCTGAGTGATCTTACGAGTTTTTAACAGGCTGAAAATGCTGCCAAGCTCCAGCTGTAAAGCTTCCATCATATTTTGAAATGTGCCACTCTTCTCCAAAGGTAAAGAACTATTCTCTGCAACTACGTTATATATTTATTGGTACTCAAGATCTGTTAGTCATTTCCGTTGGAGTGTGGGGCCCTACATTCAGTAAAAATATCATTTTCGATATATGTTTAAGAAAAAACACAACAGTAAGACAGTTTAAATCAGAAAGAATACATCTAACTTTAAAGGTAGGGTTCTGGTTAAGGGTTACATAGCTAAGAAATGCAAAGTATTTGCATATTTGTCTTACTGTCCAAAAAATAACCTTGCTTATGCCTAAGGGGGAAAAAAACCAGCATGAATTAAACTTTAGAAAGGAATCAATTGGTCCTCTCCACGTATACCATTTCTCTCTACAGATTGTCTAATTTGATGTGAACATTGGTTTAGAACTGAATCCAGTAAGACTGAAGTCAGTAGCAAAAAGGAAATCTTGACACTAAAAGGAAATTATCTTGACACTATCTGATAACCTCAATTGCTTCCAAGGTTCTCTCCAAAAAAAGCCATTTTCAGAGGAATTTTCTCATATCGGCTTGAAACTATGGTGCCTCACTACCAAGTTTGAAATGTTAAACAGCACATCCTCATCACATGTCATTTCTGCAAGGAGAAAGCCTCCCGGGTTCTTCTGGGGGTGGGGGGTTAGCGCTGATAATTAGAGGGCAGTGCATGAAAATGCTATTTAATAAACCTCCCATCTCTATTTCCAGTGAAAGTGCTCTTGAGAAGGACAGGTGTTTGTTGGGGTTTGAAGGCATCCAGCACATTTTAGGAGGGCCTCAGCACCATTTAGAAGAACACAAGAGGAATGTATCTCCCTTTTATAAAAAAGGTCATCATCATGGTGCTAGGCACTTGCTACAAATGAAGATTTACCTCTCTTTGAAGTGAAATGTAAAACTACTGAGAAGTTCATGAAAACTGCTCAAATTTGTACAAAATCACACCCTCTTAAGGCTAAGCAGGGAGATGGACAAACCCAAGGTCAGATAAATGGCAGGACTGTCATGGCACTCAAGATTTACTTCCCATTGTTACTGTTCTTCCTGTGGTGTACAACCACGTAACACCTGCAGGGCTCTTCACTCATTCCTTATTTTAGTTTTAGGCAGCACCTTGCAGGACCAGAAGCTCTCTTTTACTCTAGGTCTGTCAGAAAGGCTGTAATTTCTATCAAGTTACTCGGGTTGCATGGTAGCGGTGGGTATTTAGAAAAAGAGTAAAGCCACAAAAGCCTCCTGACAGTAAAAGACAAAGTGTCACAGCACTAATCATGTGAACAAAAGTAAAAGTGAAAATTGCTTGTCCCAGACTTAACTAGTTTCTCTGCTTGGGGTTTTTTTGGGTATCCCATATAAATGCTGAGGTTTCTGAGTGGCTTCACGTGTTCAGTTAGTGGCTCAAGGAGTGTCTATTGATTCAACCCCCTCCATCTCCATTTTCACTCCACCCAAATCACAAGTGATCCTAAAGGAAGTTTAAGATGTTACAGATATATAGTGAAACTGAGAAATAATGGAGTAACTGAAGTACATATAATGGTTGGTAGCTCTACGAGCAAGACTGAGACTTTGTCTCAGTTTTTACTTTACTCTGGAATTCTGAGGCATGGCATGGTTTCTTTTTTTTAATAAGATATGCTAGGGTTTTACTCTTCAAGGAAATACTTGAATGCATTTGTGGGTACATAGATGGATGAACTTAAAAATAACTGAAGAAAATTGAATAGTCTCAGCAAATTGCTGGTTTAGCATTCAACTCCCATAGATTTTGATAGCTGAAGAGCTGTCTCTTTATCAATATTTTGGAAGTATGATAATGTTGAAATTGAAGTACAGCTCTTCAAGTTAATCTTTAATCTTCTTAAATCTTAGAAAAAATAAATCTTTAAGTATTGTGATATTAACAGGAGAACTTCGAGGTATGCTGCCACACGGGCTACTTACTAGCATGGCCTGGGTTTCACAATCCCTCCTAAGAACCAGGTGGCCCTAAGGACACCGGTGTGGCTTCAAACGCGCTTTGCTTAAAACAAAGCAGAGCTGCGGAGGCACAGCCCTCATTCCCAGGGGATGGTGCTGCATCCCGGGCTCCAGCCTCGTGCTGCCCCTTCCCCAGGGCAGCCCCCAGCCCCCAGCCTTCCCAGCTGGACAACAAAACAGACTTCTGGCATCGGGGATGGAGGAGCTGGCTTTGCCAAACTGGTTAGTGGAGTCTTCTCTTAGACGGGGCAGACAACTCCACTGGTCTTCTCCAGCTCCTTCAAAGTAATTTTGCTCTGCTTATGCAAGATACTGTGGCCAAAGCAAATGAAATAATTAATCCATAAATGCTTAGGCAGGTTTTATGTGTACTTAAATGCAAAAGTGTATATAAAAGTATGTATAACATTTACGTGAAGCAATATCTACATCCTCCTATCATTTTAGAATATATGGAAGTGCTATTTTCAAATGATAAATATTAAACAAAGGGATCCTTGATAGAAACATTCCTTAGCCAAAAGGTGCAGTTTACTTAAATAGGAATATTTATAGAAGTGAGAGCTTGAGCATCAAGTCCAAATATAAAGTAGTTTTGGTTTACAATCTTCAGTATTTAAATATAAAGTAGCATAAAGCTACCATTTGTAAGGAAGATGGCTCATAATGAATATTTTGAGTTTCTTCTATACTGTGAAATTGTTTATTTAGGAAAATCTCTACATGAAGTCTGTTCAAAAACTGTCACTTTCTTATGTATAGGAATGCAGCAGGCTAACACAGTTAAATGTATACTTATGTAGTTAAACTCCTGGTAGCACAGCTTCTATTTTCTTTCACACCTTAAGCAACCCCAAGTTTGTAATGCCTAGTGTGGGTAACTTAATGAAGAAGATTGCTTAACATGAGCAGATTAAAAAACAATTTAACTGATGGCCACAAACAGAGCTTAGAGTTTGTCATGGCTACAAAGATTTTCTGTCAGGATATAAAAGCCATGAATCAGTATGCAGAAGGTATTGCCTGCCCCATAGAGATGCTAATTTTGTGACACTTTGGAAACTCATGTTCTACATTTACTGTTCACACTAGATGGAAGCTAACCAGCCTTAGCTTGAGCTAATGAAATCAAAAGACTGCAAAATGTCACATTTTCTTATCCCCATGCAGTCTAATTTTGCGATCTTTAGTTTCTTTCTGTAAGTTGTTTGACAACCGTAGTGCTGATTGAATATCATGAAACACAATTATCCTAAAGACTGGAAAGTTATATTTATACAGAAGTTCATCTGCAGAAAATAAAGGGCCCATCAGTTTCCTGCTCAAGTGTTTTTTGAAAATGACAAAAAACCCCAACAACTAATTAAAGAAATTGTAGTCTAGCAAGTGTTTCAATATGTTATCACTGGGGACTTTTATTTTGGGGGTTTTGTTTCTTTTTTTCCCCCCAAAGTGCTATAAAAATTATCTTTATGCATAGTTTACACATAGCAGATATATTTAGATATAATATTTTATTACAGATGCTGTTAACAGTAGCTGTTTGAAAGTTCAGCTATTCTTCCCTGCTTACTCTAAGTCAGGACCTCATATAGAAGCCATTCCTATTTAAAAAAAAAGAAAAGCCACCAAATAATACAGCAGTTTCAACAATTTGTAACCACAAAATGTTCTGGAAAAAACAAGAAAAGCAGAACAGCTACTACCATTTTCTTCCCCCGTAGCCCTGTCTTTAAAAGGGATCTCTGTAGTCATTTTGGTTTAAAATCCTTTGAGAGACTAAGGCACCTGGTTAAACATATTCCTCTCCAGCTGTACAAAAAAAAATTCACAGCAGTCGGAGTAGCTCCATTTGATTTCCCACCGCCCGAGTTAAAAGCACGTAGCCGTTCTGACTCACCTAAAGCCGAGTCGCAGATGAGCTGCTGCGGATGAGCGGGGGCACAGCTGCACGCCTCCACCAGCTCCTGAATTCGGTGGGTCAGAAGTAGAAGCACTGAAAACAACAAGGTACTCAGTACAGGAGTCATGTTGCCTTAAGCACAGCTAATCGGTCAGCCAAGAGAAAATGCTTTCTTACTGTTGGTTTTATATCTAAACTTCCTAATAGCTATCTGATTTTTTCCACGTGCAGTTCAATTTCAACCTACTTGGATGGTTTAGGAAAGCCCTCTAATGCTCGCTCTGAGTATACGCTTATGTTAACTGACTTCTAATTTCCCTGACATAGGACCCTCTTATTTATGGCCCTGACACTAACTCCTAACTCCGCCTTCCTTCAAGGAAAAAGCACATCATTGGTGAAAGTTATTGTACCAGAAGCGAGGTTACCTTAGTAAGCATTGCTATGTTGCTCTTATGAGTCAGTAGAACTATTAATAATCAAAAGCCTTTACAAAAACATCTCTTACAAGTATCTGAAGCTGATTTTATGATCTTTAACAGAAGGAAGATTTTATCTTTTTCTAGTAAATTTCCTTCCAGTTTGAATGTTAAAACCAGTACTGCTACCTTCCCTATTTTGGTCGAGTAAACAAAGCTGTCCTTTTTTTAAGCTCTGTTTTCATTTGCAGTCCCTGATCTTCCCCTGCACTTCTGTGCGTTTTCTTGAAATGACGTCCCTGTTTGCAGACTGGACAGAACTTCATTCATGAAAAGAAAATCTTTCAATGCTCTGTTTGTGAGCCTTGAACAATTGGTAGTTGCAAGGAATAATGAATTAAAAATAAAAGCTGCAATAGAAGGCATTTTTAAAAATTATTTCATCACTGCTTTAATTTAAAATAACAAGGAAAAATATACCAATGGTGTATGTTGGAGGCACAGCTCTTTCTCTGCATTCCTTATTAATGTAACTCGTAATCAATGCAGATCTGTATCTGTATTATCTAGCTCATGTTATACACAGAACACAGACATAAATACAAGAGTTCTGAAATCTTTTTCAACTTCAGATGATTTGTTGCTGTAGCAATCTGGACATGTGTAACCCTCTTTTTATAAAGAAGTTGTTTCATGAGGGAGCAACAGAGGGTTTGATAGGGGGTGATAAAATACATCTATGGATCAACATGCAGGACAGAACTGCTTAAAGGATTGCATGTTTTGTCACTTCACAAATCAAGCTTAGGAACTGAAAATTCATTAACATAATTTGAACCATTTCAATCCAGACTCATGAAAATATATTTTGTGGAGGCTGAGATTTAGGTGTACACAAAGTAGATTGTTATCTTTATGTAGATATGTAAATGTTTCACAGCAACAGATTGATTTTATTTTTGAACAGTAAGAGGTCAGTTTTACAACTATTAGTGCTCTGATTCTCCTTTTTTTATTCCCACCCCCCCCCCTCCCCGAGACACACTCCATCTGTCAAAAAAAAATGCACAAATATTCAGAATTATTAGAATGGGGTGTAATTTTTACAGTTTAGATCCAGATTCAAAACTGAGCCAGGAATGCTGTGCACTATGTCCTGATTTAGTTCAAGCAGCCATACTTTGATTTTTATTTTTCCAGTCTGAAGTTTTGGCTTCAAATCATAAGGTTGGATCCAAGTCCAGGACTAACACCTGAAAATAATTTAGACCTATTAACATCTCCATTCTTACCTGGAGGAAACTCATTNATGGCCTCTGTGGGCAGTAGTTCTAGGACTATTGATTTTCAAGTCTGACTGAGGGCAGTAGGACTGGAAAGTGATGAAGGAATTAATTGAGAACCATTGTTTGGTTTCCAGATGACATCACATGGCTGCTGCTATAGATTATCTAAATAGACCCATTTGTTTACTGTTTCAGTAAAATTCACATAATAAAGAAATATGCTGGGCAAACTGTCTTCTCTAACATCGAGCATGCAGGTCTACCTAGTCGATGGTTAACTAAGGCACATTTTGTCTAATATTGACCAGAATAGCACATTGAACTACTATGCTCTTCATGTTCTAAAGACTTTTATATCTAGTACAATCAAACTAATTGTACAATCAAACTAAAAGTATTATGCTCCTAACAAAATTTAAGAATAATTTTGTGACAATTTAAAAATGAATTCACATCTATCTTGTAGACAGAGTTGAGAATTAAATACATTCAACTGAATGTGTAGAAATGTAAAAATGCTAAAACTAAATCACATATGAGAATTGTGCAAGTGCCTTAAAAACACATTTAAATTATGATCTTGCATAGTATTGCCTGCAGCTACCCTTGAAATAATCCAATTGGATTTTTAGGAGTCCTTCAAAGGCATCTGTACGTAGGTGGAATATTTAAAGCATGATTACACTTAGAGAAGCAAATGGCCACGAGAGAGGTTCATACGCAATAAACACATTCCCCATAGGTCTCGCTAGACCCAGTCAACATTGGAAAGGATAGGCTTGGAACATGCTGTATGCAAAAAGACCTTTCAGTGGTAATGTGGATTTTAGTGAAACTTGTGGCTAGAAGGTTCCTCAACCCCAGCATGAAACAACTGGTCACAACAACAGCAGGAAAGGCAGATATGTACACCGGTCAGTCCTAGGGTACAGGGACTTCTCTGAAGCAGGGACCTGAAACTGGCTGTTCTCCTTCCCACGCAAGTCTAACTAGTGAGCAGTTCTTTGGTAAGTGTAGCTCTCATTTCTTCATGACAACATTGATACAATCTTATCATTAAAATGTATAAGGCCAACAATTTTTGAAACCTCAGCTGAACTGTTTTCTGATAAATCTTCATTCTGAAACAGTAAGTTTTGTCAAATTACTATCAGAGTTTAGACAAAGACATATTTACATCTTAGCATTTGAAAGGGATTTTAATAAGTCTGGAAATCTCTGTACTCAGGAACATGCTCTTGCAAATGCAAGGAAATGCATTTTTAGTCTGTTTGTCAGAGAAGACAAATATTACCTGTAGCTTCTACCAATACCAGTACAGCATTTGAGTACCTGTGACTGCTGAACAGTATCAGCAAGCATTAAGTTTTAGCTTGAAGCTGCCTTGTCCTTTTTTATATTGTATATTGTTAGTATTTTTCATCGTATTAGGAAAATTACTTTTAGAGAGTTCAAAAGAAACCCTAAGCTCAGCACCCATTCTGTACTACAGTTAGATCTTGACCTTGTAAAATAGAAGGTTATTCGCAACAGACATAGAAATATTCCTTGGCTAAATTTTAAGCAAAATAATCTTATATCTTAAATAATAGTAGAGAAATTACAGCCAATGTTTTATAAATATAAGCAGACTGAAAAAAGAAACAGTCTTTTTACTATTTGTACAAATGGACTAACAGTACAGGGCTTCTTTCACTACGCTGTATGTTATGATGTCAATTTTCCTTTAGTTTGATAAGTAAGCCATGATATCATAGCGAATTATGTCATACACTAGTGAAGGGTAGCAGGATGAAATAGTGCCCACTCTGTGCTTATATTCTGATACAGCTAACGCTTGCTAATAAGAAACGGAAAAGTTCATTTATCAAGGGATAGTCACTGATTCCTTCAATTCATTATTGACACAGTAGAAAAAACACTTGGCACTTTCTCATTTCTGTCTAGCTAAGTAAGCCTAGTGTTCAACAACTAATTTCTGATTTCTAGTAGAATGCAAGAAGATAAAGAGGATTGGAGATAATCCACTGTATTTGTTGATGTGTACGATATTGAAACAAGGCAGGAAACCTGAGGACTCACATTTATGATCAGCTTCATCTCTTCTCAAGGGGAATTCTAATTTTGTGCAGGACTTCTAATTCTGGAGGGGCTTTTTGTACTGTGGGTTGTCACGATCCTTGTTAATTTTTACTACGAAGCATTAGCATCTATCAACAGCGTTCTGGTCATTAATTGTTTCTTTCTCTTCTAACAGCCCCCAGAGACCAGTATTAAAGACACTAGCTCTCCTTCTGTGGGGTGCCATACGTGCAGACTCCTATGGAGTGAACTACTGCTTCCCCTGAACTCCAGAGCAAACTCATACTGACTTTATATTTTCATCTCTTCCCCAGGAGTTACTGGGGGCGAAAGATGATGACTAAGGTGCATCACCCTTAGAGCTGACATGGGGAGAGACAGCACTGCCAGATCACCTCTGCTCCATGCTTCTTTCCCACCCACTCTCCCCTCTCCCCTGTCAGCTTTTTGCAGCATCGCAGGTCTGCAGGATAATCCACCAAGAGCACTACCTTTGTCTGACCTGTACTGGTATGTTATCTCCTAGCACTGCTGCCTCCCCTCTGTATTTCCTTTTGCAGAAGAGGCAGCACAGTGAGTTCGGTTTATAGATTCCTGGGCACTGATCACGAGCATTCCTCTGGCAGGCTTGAGTTTGATGCTTTGAGTTATGTCGAGGAGCGCTGAACTGTGTTGCACACAGCTTTTTCAAAGGCTTTTTAATTATAGTGGGATATGCAACAGACACCTTGCTGTCTCTTCCAGCTCTCAAGCAGTTCGAATCTACACAGTGTCTTTTGGTTGGACTGCCTGCTCTGTACCTTAACTTCTGGCAGTCTACAGAGTAGACTAATTTTTTACCTATATCAATCTTATTCTCTCTCCATTTTGGTAAATGAATCTTATTTTAGAATAATAGCAGGCAGGATTCTCCGCAGTAATAGTTTATCTGTTGCCTTCTTGATGCTTTGCTAGAGTTCTTTTCTCGCTAGTTCTCATTTGGCGTTGCATTTCTTTTTCCTAAAAACTACTTTCAGTTTACCTGACATAGTCACAGTACACATCCTGTACAAAAAACTGTACGATCATGTAGAAAACAAAAAATTAGAATAGTATTTCACAAAACAGAAGAGCTTTCATGGATTTTAAATTCCAGTGCCTCCATATGCAGTACAGCCTGCTTCAAAAGGGAGGGTATTTATAGCTGTCACTTCTTAAATACTACAGTAAAAAAACACCATACAGATTATAGTCACAGCAATTTGGGTGGCAAAATGGGACTTGATTTTAGAGGCAGCAGTTTGCTAAATAGTTGGTAGAATGATTGGAATTGAATGAAATACTGACATGCCAGAACTGCAATATAATTTGTCTCTGCAAAGACTTTGTCTTCTCCCGAATTTCTACTAGAGATCTGTGAGAACTGCTCTTTTTGATTCACTGCCATTATACTTAATGTTTTTCTTGTTAATGACAATTTCTGTGTTCCTGCTGTACAGGTATTGAAAATAGAAGATATTTCTACCATCAGATCACTTCCGTTTTGATTTAGATAATTATTCTTATTTAATTGAAGAACAGTTGTGGGGACAAAGATATTTTAGATTGATTTCCTGGTTCAGATTTACTTGATAGTGTCACTTTATACACATTTCAGTGTGTACCAAGAGAAATGGTTTCTTAAGATCCAGTCTTATGAGGTGGTGGTAATGACAACTGAAGGCACTGTGTACAAGGAGGGCCCAGAATACCCAATTTTGCATCAGCTCCCGTTAATTTCGGTGGGAATTGAGGTGGCCCAGCATTTCCTTGGCACCAATCTATATTGCACTTTCTCAGTTTATAAGCCATTTTAACCCTCTGTTTTGAATAGAGAAATCACAATTAAGGTGCATTTGCCTCTCTTTGCTTACCTGGCACACTAATCAAATTAAAGCTCTACAGTTCTTACCCACTTGAGCTTTTAGATTTCTTTAACGCTCCTATTTCTAAAAAGAAAATAAATACAAAACACACCAGATTCTCCTTTGGCTTGCCGCTTGCGTAAAGGGGGTATAAAACGTTACTCCATAGAGCTAGAATTTTACACCTACTTTTTTCTGTTAAGGTACAAGGCAGTGGAAAACCTGACTCGACATATCCGAATTGTTGTTTGTGTTTGCTGAGAATAACAGCTGTTTAAGCATGATGTTTCTTCTTCTGTTAATGAAGAGAGGAATATGTTGGGCTACCCCTGCTGGTGATGGAGAGCTTCTGCACGGCAGAGCCCTGACTTTTATCTTGAGATTGTGTTTTCTTCAAACCAGAGGAAGTCCATCTTATGAGTGTTTATTGATTTAGGGCTCTTCCTGCCTGTTTCTGGGAAAGAAAAAAATGAATAAAAGGCCACTTTCATTATTTCACTTTTAATTTCCTTTCTCCAAAGCAAGCAGAGCAAAATTAGCTTTAGCCTGATGCATATTCCACAAATAAATTATGTGGAACTAGAGTGGTTAAATGAACTTTGCTTGGGGATTATTGGAAAGATAAATATTTAAACACTGAACTTGAGGTAAGTCATGTTTATACAGCAACTGGGGGTTTTTGTCGCTACTCCCCCCCCCCCCCTTTTTTTTTTTTTTTTTTTTTTTTTTTAAATTG
>VYZV01028050.1:38282-107518 GCA_013401275.1 Pandion haliaetus | reverse complement strand
CACTGGTTATTCCATGTTACCCATCTGATCCAAAGTTCATTGCTTCTAAAATCTAGGTGAAAAGAAGTATTATCTCTGTTCTACTTGTGTAAATACCTGCAGATTCACGACATACTTATGTAAGCAGGTCCAACGACTGGCACTATCCATGTATTTAAAATTAGGCGCAGCACTTCCAAAAGATATGGAATGGCTTTGTTTGGTGTTATAACTCCTTAGTTACTGATTTAATAAACTGACTTTTTCCTAAGAAAAAAGAGAAGCAGGAAAGAGTAGCTGAGATAAAACTTCTGCCAACAAAATCTGAAGGCATACAACAGGACGAAGCCAGTGCAAGGAGCCCAGCAAACTGTTTACTGAAAAGCGGGAATTGAGCAAAAGAAAAATAAGCAATGGAGATGTATATAATGTGGCTCCCAGAGACCTGGCTGGAGAATACCTACAGGAGTGCCCACAGAAGTGTGGCTTGTCTTAAAATTCTGTTCAATCAATGCCTTGTTTCTGTTCTCTAAATAAGCATTGGTTTAGTTTTAGGAAGATTTTAGGGTCATTGTTGTCTCTAGAATGCTGAAAAGCCACAGACAATAAAGTCTTCTTCTACCTATGAGGTAAGCGTATAGACACCGAATGAGATACAACATGCAGTACATATATCCTATAACCAGAGGCTAGTCTGTATGTGGAAAAATCAGTTATCTGCACCCCAAGCAAATACAAGATTGAAGCCTGACACCTGTGGAAACAGGAAGGAAACAGTGGGAGAAGAGATAGGGGTTTTCCTTCTGCTTTGTGAGAAAAGTCCATACAAGTATTAACAACACATAAAGGTTACTGTATTTGCAAGTTTTAGGTGACTCAGATCTTAAACTGACCACATCAAAGCAGGTATAGACTCTTACTATAGATACACCAAATGCATAGAACACATGACATGGCAGTCTCTGGCAGTCTCTATAACATTACTGTAATAGAATATAGGCTTCTATATGAATTGCAGGTACAGCTATTTGCAGGAATGACATGCGTCCACAAAATCTGAGAACAGGGATAAATATTAAAACAAGTCTAGGGGCTTCTAGAAAGAAGATGTCATAACTTCGGATATTTATATATTAGATGAATATTTAAAACATGAGAACAGTTTTTAAGCACTATTGTGTCTATGCACTAATAGATCTATGTTATGGCACTAGTTGCAATACCCTCTGTAAGTTATATTTCTCCAAGAGTTACGTGCCATGGTTTATACCTCAAAGTTGAACAGTATCTTGCAATGCTTGTATCAGGCCGTTTAGATGCATTGAAGTAAGGTATCTTATGCTCATATAATATTTCTAAGACTTTAACGTATAAGGACATTATTTCCATTAGTGCATTTTGTTATTAGTCTCATAATTTTTATGAATTTTAGAAAATCAGTTATCCTTAATTCAAATTTAATCAGATAGGAAAAGTTTTAAAACAATGTTCATTTTATAGGGCAGAATGTCAGCTATTTTATCTTTCTGTGGTTTGTTTCCATAAAACCCAGTGAAGGAAAGTAATATTATTNAATATTTAGTATTTCTACTAATTATAATTTGTTGGTGCTTTCAAGTCTTCATAGGAGATAACCTAATAAAATATAGTTTATCTCCTCAGAAAGTCTTTTTAAGGTTTGTAGTAGTTTTCCCTTCCTTTACACTTTCAGTCAAGCTGAACTGAACATGCTTTTTTGTTGGTAGCTTCCTCTCTTGCTTAGCAGCACTATTGATGATTTCAACAGAGCTGCCAACACAGCCCTGGGAACAGCAGTTGTTGCTTAATTTGTGCAGTGGAGCACAAACAATTTTTCCATCACATGGTACATAAACCAGCACTGTTAGGAGTTAAGATGGCAGCTACAGAAGTAAAAAGTTTAGCACATTTCTTATCACTTGGAAATAAGCTGAAAGACTCAGACCTGGTCTTCTAAACAAGGCGTAACTAGGAATGTCCTGCGCTACACAGGCATATAGTAATTTCTTCCTACATATGCAACAAATTCTTCATGCTAAATAGCTGACAGAGCTCTACCTAATATTCTAGAGAGGGGTGGTGCTGGAAGTCCCAGCATGAGATACGCAAATAAGACTGATAGCAATGTCAACACATTTCTGGTAACAAGTATTAAGTGATAACACAGTCAAGACAACAGTATTTATTTCTTTTTCGGTATCACTGCTCTAGACCTCTCCCTAACAGCTTAATACCATTCCTTACTTTTCATAGCAATACCTCTCACCATGTCTGCTTTAAGTGGTGAACATATGCCAGAACCGCACTCTTCAGGCATGCTGGAGCAGTACATGGATCCACCCAAGCTCTGAAGTTCAACATCAGTGCTTTACATTCCACATATTCCTCCTTTCCTGCATTTGTCAAAGTACACAATTGTCTTGCCAAATTGATCAAGGTATCTTGCTAATGAACGGACCTGCTACCACTTCACTGTTGTAACTGTTTCCCCTTACTCTTGTATTTCCTTTCAGTTTCGGTCCTTTTCTTTGACACCATTCCTTTGAAAATGATCACTGATTAGTGTCATGAGGCCTCTTTGGACAGGTACATCATCAAAACTCTTGACCAGCTTCAGAGCTGCCTAAGTTTTTACCAGTGAAGTCTCTCTGAGGAATGTAAACTTCTGTTCTGTGCATGGCCAGAATTGCCTCAGCTGTTGCTCATTTCACATTCAATTGCAATCCTCAAAGTTGAACTTTTCTTCCTTTTGTAAACCGCAGGGCCAGAACCTAGCAGCATACACCTACAGAAATAGGCTCCGCAAAAACCTACTAGAAAATACAGCTTTCATTAACACGTGCAAGAGGCTTCCTCTTATGGGTCTGTGAGCTTAGTTCCCTCTAGGGCAAAAGAAGATTCACACCAGTATCTTCAGGCTTCCAGAAGAGACCTCTAGCCACCCAAATGAGGGCCACTCACAGCAGCAACAACAGCATTCCCAGTCCCTTCTTCATGTTAAAGCTGAGCCACTCTTGAAAAAAAAGATTTAAAGACTGGGTGAAAGGCAACAGAGCAAAAGTTTATGTATTAAATAATCATTTGATAAAGCAGAGATCTCTTCAGCTGAGAGCCTAGTGCCTTAGCTGTTAGGATACTATATGAGAAATTACATGTCCTATTTCTCCTATCCTGTTATAAAAAACAAAGAGGCACGATTCATCCTCAGCTTAAGAAACTAGTCATAGGTGCAAGCTCTGCACTGTAAATCACAAGTGGCACTTCTCTAGCTCAGCAGCACCTGAAAGTATGATGACATTAAGAAATGCCTCATTTCAATTTCTTACTGGTTTGTTTGGATAGTTCTTTACTCAGAGAGTCACAGAATGGTTGAGTTGGAAGGCAGCTCTGGAGGTCACCTGGTCCAACCCCCCTGCTCAAACAGTCCCCTAGTGCTGGCTGCCCAGGACCGTGTCCAGATGGCTTCTGAGTATCAACAAGGATGGAGCTCCACCACCTCTCTGGGCAACCTATGCCAGTGCTCAGTCACCGTCACAGGAAAAAAGTGTTTCCTGATGTTCAGACAGCATCTCCTGTGTTTCAGTTTGTGCCCATTGCCTCTGGTCCTGTAACTGGGCACCACTGAAAAGAGCCTGGCTCCATCCTCTTTCCACCCTCCCTTCAGGTATTTATAACATTGATGAGATCCCCCTGAGCCTTCTCTTCCCCAGGCTGAGCAGTCCCAGCTCTCTCAGCCTTTCCTCACAGAAGAGATGCTCCTGCACCTTCATCATCTGCATGGTCCTGTGCTGGACTCTCTCCTGCATGTCCATGCCCCTCTCATACTGAGGAGCCTGAAACTGGACCAACACTCCAAGTGTGGCCTCACCAGTGCTGAGCAGAGGGGAAGGATCACCGAGCATGCCGAGCACTGTGAATTTAATTCTAGGGGTGAGTGTGCAAGGGCTCACTGTGGGTGCTGTACACACAAGTGAGAGGCTACACATACCAATCATGTGCTGAAAGGATAGCCGTTGTGTTCAAAACAGCAAGTCCTCTTTGTGCATCTGTTCTCTCATCTTAACCAAACTCTTTCTGAAACTACTATTATGTTAATTCTTCTACTCTTTTTGCCACAACCATTATGAGTTTTTATTTTCTTTTTCCTGTTTCTCTCCATACTTTCTACACAACTTTATGGAAAGGAAATACGTATCAATGTCTAGAAGAAAGGAAGTAGCTGGAACTGACTACAGTATATTAGGAACAATACACCTGTATTATATAAAGATTGTGATTTCCCTTTCCTAAGATACTTTTGTGAATGGAAGTCAAACACGTGCTGACCTTTTTTGCTATTACATCACTGAGAAAACACATCTGCTGGGCCGTCTGCAATCATCACAAAGGGGTTTTGTTATGTTTTTTAAACAAAGACAATACAATGTACTTTTTCCTTAACCTCATCTAGAAGAGTTTTGCCTGGAAATATTCCTAACAATTCAGCCTGAGGCAGACACTAAATACAAAATATTTCAGACTGATAACTGTGCAAAAGTTAATAGCACTGTAAACAAGTTCCCAACACACAACGTGTCAGAAACTTTACCATCTGCATCACTACCAGTCCTATATATAACAACATTTAATGCATTATCTGTTTCATGGTTCCCCAAACAAGTCTTCTCACCCACATAAAATTAAGGATTGTTGAGGATAATTATCAGGGCTCCTATTTTTATGATTAACATATTAGCTGACCTACATCCTAGTCTTCCTGTGACATTTTCACAGATCACTATGTTAGCTCACATTTAAGAACTGAGTAGGTTTTATTCTATCAGCACCTCACTGACTTTGCTTTTAAATTATGTTCAAATACATTCAGGTTTAAATACTTTTTAACTCATAACTGAAAATACACTGATACAGAGGTGTCTCAGTGGAACATGACTACCCTCCATAAAGGAAGAAATCTCACTGTGCACCTTGAACTCTCCCACTAACGTGGCATGTATTCCTCAGTTTACTATACGTACTACTTAGTTTCCCTTTTAAGTTACTTCAAGACAAGACTTTCTGCAGCCAGAGAACTGGTTGCTGTCGATCTGACAAAGTTCTCTTGTGAAGAAAGTCAGAAGAGAGCACTTGCTCTTTGTAAACAAGCTGGATATTCACATGCATTGAGCCATCTGAAAACAACAGCAGAAATTACAGCTATTTGGGTACTGAAAACCAAATTACAGAAGTCCTGGGTCTTTGACTACATGCATAAAGGCATCGAGCTTCAGTGACTGAAGTGATCCACTACACTTTCTGCCCAGAGAGGAAGACACAGGGATCACAACTCTAATAGACTGCGAGGTGGATTTTCATCCTAGAAGGATTACCCCTTTTCATTCACACAGTCCCACAACAGGCTGCACAACCATTTAACCTTTGCATCCCATAGCATTTGTCCTTCTCAGGCTTCAAATCGAGATGCCTTGTAAGGCAGTGGCCATATTTCACGTTCACTTTGAAATCTTTCCTTAATCTCCTTTATGCTGATAGACCAAAACCCAAGCTGAAGTGCATGGCTGGAAAGTAAACCCCCTCCATAGAACTGAAGGCAACCCTGCGGAATTGCACAAAGCTCTTCAGAGGCTGCATTTCCCCCCCCCTCCCATTTCACCGCTTGGATTCCTTTGTTTGGTAAAATAGGTCAATGCTCATAAAAACACCCCTCCAGGGCTGACTGCTCACATGACCACAGCAGCGAACTATAAGGAATATGAACGCTAACATGAGAGCAGCTGATTTGCACAACTTTCATGAGGCATGGAGAACTGAAATAACACACACAGACCAAACTGTAAGGAAAGGGACTACAAGATGAGTCAGAAAAACATGAATGTGTATTTCCCACCTCAGAGCTTCAGCGATCCTGAAATAGACTGTGACAGGCTCTACGAATATCTAGCTGTGCAAAACTGGTGTCTTGAGAAGAAGATAAACAGGGAATGCTATGATCCTGGTCAGTACAACATAATCTCCAGGTCATAATGTAATTCAGTCTGGTTAACAGCTCTGCCCTGTCCTTAACATCCTCTGCAGATACGCAACCCACGCATCCTTTCTTACCCATACTGCCAAGGATGCCACTCGTCTTTTTGAAGTGGTCTTTTTTGGAAGAAGTTGAGTGACAGCAACTACAATCTTAAAACAGCTTAAATATACCAGTCCCCTTCAGAGAACATGACAGATTCACTTTACTACCCCACCCAGGTACATACAGAAACTGAAACATCAAGAATGATGTTATGAGACTGGGATCAATGCCTCACTCCTGTGCCTCCAAAACAAAGAAAAATATGCTATTCAGTGATTAAAAAAATTTTTTTTTAAAGGGAACTGAAATCTAATGTCTGGCTTCAGATCAGAGATGACAGCTCAACAGGAAACCTGCTGGGTTGAAGATGACATCTAGTGAAAGGAAATCTCTTTCCCAACACTTTTTTCAGATTCTTTGTTGCGTGGTAAAAAAAAAATAATTGCATCCTGTGCCTTTCCCAAACCAAGTCTTTATATGATCTAATTTGTTCCAAGATTCAAGACACTGAGCTTGGCTCCTCAGTTAGAGACTGGCAGGATTTAGTAGCTGAGGTATAGTGCCACACAAACGCAACTACACTGTTTACAGGGCCCACCTCATTAGAGAAGTATAACAACCATTGTTATGCAGCTCACACTAATAAGGTACACCAGATCTCTGCTGGCTCTGCACTTTGCAAGGTCAGGTGTCTCTGTGCTAACATCTCACTTAAAAACTCAGGTTTCAAACTTTGATTAAAGCCTTGCTGATTTTGAACTGAATTAACTATGTATGTATCCAGTACTGCAGGGAAGTTAGTGAGATGTACTGCAAGTACACAGACAAGCACCTGAACCAGCTCTGCAGAAGACAGTTCTGATTCAGAAGTATTACCTGGGATTCTCCTTTACTCAAATTATTTTAGCCAATTACTTAGCTAGATACAAAACAACCAGCTGTGATGCTAATGGAAAAAGGAGTCCTACTGTGAAATACATGAGCTGCACACATAGGAAAGACTTCTCCTATGTGTACAGTAAAAATGGAATTGTCATTTCAAATGAGGTGTACAGGAATCTCTACCAATAAGGAATTTTTGTCTTTCATAAACACCAATACTGGGTAGTTGAGTGGAAATAGCATTGTGCTGTGCAAAATACACTATACTGCCTGTTATCACATAAACTTCTGGACTCTTGTAACATTGAAGACCTTAGGGTTTAAGCCAAACAGCACAAATCAGTTTTCATATGTATCACGTGGTAGAAGTGGGAACAGTATCAAAGTTTCTACTGTCCTTCAAAAAGAAAAAGCAAATCTTTTCAAAGTACTGAAAAGTGTAGTAAGCTTACTTCAGCAGTTTTACAGAGAATTTTCGGAAAATATAATAGCGGAAAATGACTTCTGCCAAAATATACTGGCATGTAAGTTCCTCAGGATGTTATCAAATCATATCACTACATTACCTTCTGCTTTTGTGTAGATTGAGATGTTTCCATTTACCAAGCCAGCAAACAAGTATTGAGACATATATGTTAAGCTCATAACAGTTGATTTTTCAGGAGTGAAGAATTATTGAAGTCGAATTTTCTTTGAGCCTTGGCAACTTTTGTAAACAGAAATGCTATAAAAAGAAGCAAGAAAAAAAAATATCTGTGAAATTATGTTTTATTTAGTTCTTATCAGAATATGCACAAAAGAAATTTAGAATAAAATATTGGGGGGAAAAAAGGTTTTCTTCTTCCATTCATAGGAAGATGAGTATGGAAAGGAGTAGTATCTTGACCCTCCAAAATGTCTTAGACAATTTGCAATTACCTAACATTGACATATGACAACACTTGCTATATGATCTTGTTTGGAGAAACATTTATTCAACAAAGAGACATAATGAAAATTCTGCTCAAAGTCCTTATTATGAGTCTATCCAAAACTTTCTACTAGTTAAAAAAGAAATTATGGATTAAGTATTACCTGAAGAACTAGGCAAAGAGAAGAAAAACTCACTACCAGACATCAATTAAACTTAAAATTCCCACCATTCCTTAAATAGTTTAATCTGGAATTAATTGCTCTTCACAGGCAAAGATAATCAGTACAATTAGATGTTGGAATTTCTGGAAACATAGCATTTTCTTTGGAGAATTTTGTTCTCCTTCATTTATACTGGTTGGAAACACCTTCAAAAACCACATGTAGTTAGATACTTATGCCCTCACTAGCTATAACAAGATCTGTTTGCTTACTGACCTGTAAGTTTAGAAAATGTAGCTTTTTTTTTTGGACTCAATAAGGTCACCACTTCAAACAGAGCAAAATAATTCATGTCAATAGTAAACAGCAATGTTATTTATTCACATGACAAATCCTGCACAATATCACAGTGTAGGTTAATGGGTTCCTCATTAACACTTTGTCATTCTGGAAATATTCCAATACCTAAAGATTGTGTTGTAACATTACAAAAGTAATGTTTATATTTTTCAGACATGATATATGATGAATTAATCCTCTTTCATCAAAGATATGCATTATTTTAATTTCAAATACTACATAGCGTATATGAAATGATGTAGAGTGTATTTTTTCCTTGATTTAGGTGGAAAGGATAAGTTGAGGTCACTGGGATATCACATGGGTACTTTTTTAAAAATAAAACATTTTCTTGGAAGTATCTCACACAACTTTGCTGTAAAATAGCAAAAATCATACACAGTACACTAAAAATGAGAATCACCTTCCTTCTTCCATGCCAAGGCAAATAGTCGGCACATTAGAGGCTTTTGCAAGAATGTTTTCAGAGTCAAGAGCCTTATTTTGCTCTTTCAGTTTCTCCTCCTCTGGTATGTAGACCATGCAGAGAATCCGTGATTCCACATTGAAGCACTCAATAACCTTGGGGCTGGAGCTCTGAAATGAGACTATTGCAATCTGGCCCATCTGATTAGTGCAACTGCCAATCTGAATTGAAAAGAGGAAAGAAAAAAAATAAAAAAAGACCAAGACTGATACCTGTCTCCAAGAAGATCAGCATTAACAAGAAGGAATGACTGGAATATAAATTGAAGAGTGCATCTCAAATTATATGAGTGAATATGAGTTTTCATGCATTAAGACATAAACAAGAAAATAATTCAACACAAACATAAGAGATTTCAAAACATGATATACACAAAATTCCCTTGTATACTCACAAAAACAGTTCTTTCTTTTTTGAAAGGAGGAATATTATGGCCTATTCCGATGTCTGACTCATATGTATATACATAATGTAATGCAATTACATTAAGTACATGTGTAATACATTATTTTAATAACCTGTGTCCTAAATTAATCTCAGATCCTCTTAAAACTGATCATATAGCTGAGGTCTGTCATTTGCACAGTAACAGGTCTACAAATAAATGCTCTGTCCCAACAGAAAAGAGGGATTATTAATATAATCTCTTTTGTAAACTTGCTGATACAGGATCCTAAACTTCTCATTGATCCAGAACTAAGTATCATCAATATGTCCACAAATCTGTACGTTTTAGAGATCTGGGAAGAGTAAAAAAAAAATGTCTGCCCAAGCAGCAGTAAGTATTTTTATATAGTAACTCTTTATGTTTATATGAAATGAAAAAACATAGCCAAGAGAAAAAAAAGAACATTTTGTGGCAGTAGAAAGATTTTATTGGCATATGTTTGTGATGACTGTTTACAAACAGTGAAGACAAAAAGAAATTATATGGGTTACCTTGAAAAAGACCACTGACAAAAGCTATTTCTAACTTCTACTTTTAATTCACAAGTGTCCCCTTATTTCAGTATTGCAGTAACAATAAAAGCTACTGAAATCATTAGCTTTTTTTTTTTTTTTAAAAAAAGTTTCGGCTATTTCACTTTGCTGGAATATCTGCATATTTGGGGTTATAACAATATGCCAGAATGGTTTTCTTCCTACGTACAGACTTAAACAGATTATTTATGGCTAAAACTTTTTTAAAATATGGAAACAGACAATAGGACAGTATGAGCTAATATGGGTTTTAGCAGCCCTCATTATAAATTAGCACATAACTCATTTCTGCATGTGCTCAGCACTGTGGAATTTGTTCTGTGCCACACTAACAAATCACACACACATAAGCAACACCCTACAGAGAACAGCGCAATCACATGGACAAAATTACTAGCTATCCTTTATAGAAGTCCATCTTCAAACAAACAAACCAAAAAGAGAGAAAAAACAACCCAAAATTTATTTCAGATCCATATGTTGCCGAGAGTCACAAAAAACAACGCAGAGAAACAGGAGACAACTCCCTTTTTAGCTTTTAAAGATTATGCTTACCCAAAGAAAACCGTGTTCCATGGCACAGGAATCTGACTCTGTTTCGCCAGAGAGGTATGGTTCAGGATTATAAGCAGCACATTCAATCTTCAAGCAAAGGAAAAGAAAGCAGTTACCACATTAAAGAGATATGCACCTTTCTGTCTAATTTAGTCTGTAATTAACTAAAGTATTTAAGGATATCACAGAATCACAGAAGGCAAGTTTAGTCCATCCAGCTTCCCATGGGCAGGGTCAGCTGCACGTGTGTTGTTTCTAGCACATTCCTTATCTACTCCTACAGACATTAAAAGCCAGAGACTACAAATTCTGTAGCTGATCTGCTCAAATGCTTCATGACCGTTATTAAGTTTTTCTAAATACCCAACCTAACGTCATCCGTGCTGTAACTGTTTGTTACTTCTCATCTCAGCCACCAGGTACTTCCCTTCTGCAGTGTCCTTTAACATACAAGGCTGATACACGTCTTGACCCTGCCTGAGTCTCCTCTTCATTAGGCTAAACTAACATTATCACTTAATGAATTACATTTTTAAAAATTTAAAATAATTTATTTTTTTAATTCTTGTTTTAAAAATTCTTGTTTACTATCACTTTTCCAACTGGCATCTCTCCAGCAGATATATCAGCTCCATATATATGAGAATGCAGAACTTTCTCACCTGAACATGCTATCCTAGCAGAGCTGTTAGCAGCACTACATCATGATTACCTCTTCTGAAGCCTGTTTGTACACATCCCATTGATTATTTGCTCTTTATAACAATATTACATTCTTAAATAATCCTTGGCTTGCTGGTCTATTAAAAATTACTTTTACAGACCTTCTACTCAACCAACTCCTCAGTCTGTACTTGTGAAGCTCTTTATTTCTGCCTGAGAATAACATGTGTCTGTACTGCGGACTGTCATCCCTTTTTTTTTTTTCCTTTTTTCCCCTCAAATTGTTTCTCCAGGTGCTTTACTAATTCTTAATGCTAATACTATCACCCATAATACTCCTACTCCCTCCCAACTTCATGTCATCATGTTACTGTCAGTAAATTAATAACCATACTCATGATCTTATCATGCAGGCCATTTATGAAAAACCGGAAAGCTACAACAGACTTGAGATCTATATTTAAGTCCATCCCAATTCTGAAAATCATTCAAACACCAAGGCTCTGAAAACAGGCATTTTTATGAACAGTCATGGATTTCTATTTTCCCTAATTTTCCTAATATCCATGGCAGAGCTCCCTAAAGCGTATGTAAACACTTTAAAATACATACAACCAATTCATAACCATGTAGAGAATAAAAAGGTTTCTGATGAGGTGTGATACTACGTTTTTAGACAAGGTTCTCCATAATTCACACTAATGTTCTCATCTCAGACAACGTCATTGCAATTTTATTGCAGGACTACAGACAATTTGGTTAGTATTAACTTAGACAACTTCACCATAACCTAGCAACATCACCTCGCAACAGTGAATAATTAAAAAGAAAAAAAAAAAAAAAACAAAAAACCAAAACGGGTGTACGTTAGAGTTCTAAATTCCTATTTTACTTAATTTTCAAAAGTGCAAAGAATTTCATAAATCTCCCTGAAGTCAGCAGGCATCACCAAGTGGTTAGCAGTAGTAAAAATAATGTCATATATTCAGAAAAGCAATTCACTGTAAGGATGAAAGATGGAAACTGGCAGATGAAAAAAAGAAAAAAGAAAAAAAGAAAGAGCTATCCATGCCAGTCTTAGCATGTCTCATTAACACATGCTGAGGCTATCTACTTGTAGTGGTGATTTACAGTAGCTGTGACAGCTAAATACATCACTAGTGAAAGATAAAACAGCCTGCATGCTGGATATTTCTCGGGCTGCTTGTTACATCTCTCTGTTACTTTGCATCTTAGTCAAAACTGATGATGTTTTTCCATAGTTAAACCCTGGTAGTTTAGCTCTCAATCTTGACAGAAGCCCTTTGCCTGGGTGTAAATTTGCTCTGATGGAAGAAGTTGTTACAGGCTTCCTACACCACTGGGTAGCCTGAGCAGCATGCAGAGAGATAACAAGCAGGATCAGCCAAGCAAAGGGTCTCTTCCCACCCCAAGCTGTGGCCTGACACCCAAACTGCAGCTGAGGCTGCAGAAAACCACCAATAATACACTTAGATCATCTTTCCCAATAATATTGAGGACTTAGGAGCATCAGGCATGACAGCTGGGCTCACACCCACGTTATCTTTAGGAGCTGCAAAACTGGCAAAGTTGTGCCAGAGCTCAGACAAATATTGCCACATGCTGTATTCTCCTGAGGTGACCAAGGCAAAGACCATCACCCAATTCTATAGGTGACAGACTTTCCTTTCAAAACAAGCAGATCCTGTTGTAACTTGGTTACAGGAGTTGAGCCTGGGCCTTCAAGGCTCCTGGCATGGACCTACAGGACTTAGAAACGTGTAGGCTCTAAGGAAACATAAATATTTTAAGTTTTTGCAAAAAATTAAATTAGCTTAGTTATTTCATCAGTGGTGACTTCAGAAGGTATTCAATAGTGTATTGGGTTTGCGTGGCAAGGTTTTAGTAGCAGGGGGCCTACATGGGTGGCTTCTGTGAGAAGCTGAGAGAAACTTCCCCCACATCTGACAGCCAACGCCAGCTACTCCAAGATGGACTTGCCACTGGCCAAGGCCAAGCCCATCAGTGATGGCGGCAGTGCCTCTGGGATAACATATGTAAGAAGAGGGAAAAAGTTGCTGTGGAACAGCAATTACAGCCAGAGAGACGAGTCAGAATATGTGAGAGAAACAACCCTGCAGACACCAAGGTCAGTGAAGAAGGAGGGGGAGGAGGTGCTCCAGGCGCTGGAGCAGAGATTCCCCTGCAGCCCGTGGGGAAGACCATGGTGAGGCAGGCTGTCCCCCTGCAGCCCATGGAGGTCCATGGTGGAGCAGATATCCACCTGCAGCCCGGGGAGGACCCCACGCCGGAGCAGGTGGATGCCCGAAGGAGGCTGTGACCCCATGGGAAGCCCACGCTGGAGCAGGCTCCTGGCAGGACCTGTGGCCCCGGGGAGAGAGGAGCCCACGCTGGAGCAGGTTTTCTGGCAGGACTTGTGACCCCATAGGGGACCCANCCCCTGAGGAGGAAGGAACGGCAGAGACAACATGTGATGAACTGCCCCCAACCCCCATTCCCCTTCCCCCTGCACTGCTGGGAGGGAGGAGGTAGAGAAAATTGGGAGTGGAGTTGAGCCTAGGAAAAAGGGAGGGGTGGGGGAAGGTGTTCTTAGTTTGGTTTTACTTCTCAGTATCCTTGTTTTGATTTGATTTGTAGCAAATTAAATTAATTTTCCCCAAGTCCAGTCTGTTTTGCCCGTGGTGGTAATTGGTTAAGTGATCTCTCCCTGTCCTTATCACAACCCACGAGCCTTTTGTTGTATTTTCTCTCCCGTGTCCAGCTGAGGAGGGGCATGACAGAGCAGCTTTGGTGGGCACCTGGTGTCCAGCCAAGGTCAACCCACCACAAATACAGAAAAAGCTGACTCTTTAATAAGACAAGAATGACTATGGTTGTATGGGACACTGGAGACTTTCGGTAGACTTTGGCTGCTGTAAACTGTAGCTCTGCTTTGAAAACCAGTGTCATAGGAATGGCTTCATTTAACACCGTTACACATTTCAGATGCATTTCCAGCTAGTAATTATTCTCCCCCAACATCCAGGACTGTATACTCACACTTGAAATGAAGCTGCCAGCTGAACTTCTCTCCTGTGTAGGTTGTCCTAGCAATGAGGTTCCGCAGACTTACTGCTTTAAGCAGTACCCGTGCGATGATGTTAATTTAACACTGGGATTCTGGCCATACATGTGCAATTTTGATTTCCATTAGTGTTTTTGCACAAGCCTGACTGATGGTCAATAAGAAATCCTGTTGATGCATAGGAAAAATAGTATCCAGCACCCCTCTCTTCAGTCTGTTGGTCTGGACATGCTGTACTTATTTTTATCATTAAAGCCAGTGGTCAATACGAGTTCAAACTGACACATTACTTTAGGAAATGAACCATTAAGACGATTTCTGTATCATTGTTCAGAACAAAACTACATTTTATATAAGACCCCATAAAACTGAATTTTTCAAATTATTTTAAAAGTATTGCTGTCTGTGCACTAAAGAAAATCAGAAATTTGAGGAGGATTCAACACAGTTACACAGGTACAAGACAGCTATCATGGAGAGCAGATTCTTGCACTTTTTAAGCTGCAGGTTATTTTGGAGCCTCAAACAAACACTTGGAAACCTCAAGACCAATGCAAAATTCCCAGCAGTTCTGTTTTCATTAAGTGATGAGCTTACATCTGAAAGTGAATGTCATACTATATAGAAGTAAATACTATGTTCCTTAGTGCCTCAAAGATTGCAGTATTTTGCATTCCTGTAACCCGCTTGGACTTTCCATTGCCACTGGTCTTACACCAAGGTAATAAACTCAAGAGAACTAATAGATATGAACTAATAGATGTATTTACAATATGGTATTCTTTAGCAGTTATATCATACAAGAAAAGCAACTGTAATCTCATATAAAAATTCTGTTCACCTTAAACTCCTGTTGCTTGGCCATCATCACTGGCATGTGTCTAACAAGGAGAGGATGTTTCTCCTTTTTGATTTGATTCCCATCATCTTCTACACAGAACCAACCTAACAGGTTATCCTCCGCTGTAATGGAAAGAACAAACAACAAACATCCCACAATACTTCCACTGAATAATCACTTACACCTCTCTACAGCAATAGAAAAGAATTCTGTTAGGATTGCTTAATACTGATCTGGCTGTTCTTCTGCCATATATGCATAATTGACAATGTAAAACTACGAGTAAAAATTCAATATAGTACATTGCATACATACTGATAATGCAAAAAAAGAACACCTTACACTAGGAAAATGTTAAGGGTGTTGTCTTAATGATTTTGTCAGTAGGTTATTAAAAGAGGAAAAAGCACATCAAACCTCTCCTCAGACTCCAGGAAATCTGTTTTGCAAATAGTATTTCCCTGCCTTTATAAGTGACATCACTACCAACTACTACTTATCATAATCATAAGGATCCTCCTCCTGGAATGATGGAGACATCCATTCTCTCTTCTTTTGTTCTTGTTATTTTGCCTGCCTTCAGTGAGATACCATAAAAGCACTGTATTTTAAGGATGTGCTGATGAAGTGTGCTTTAGAGCAAGTGCCTATCTTCAATGTTTCTCAACTGAGGCATTCAAAATCCCAGGTATCTTTGGAAACCTATACCCTCTGTGCAAACACAGGAGAACAATAACATCACAGGACAGCACATTCTTGACTGCTCTCACTTAGATCAGGTTTGTTTGTGATAATCCCTCCAGTGAAGACTACAGATTTATGTTAAAAAAAAAAAAACCTCCCCCCCAAACCTTGATTTTTACATATCCAAGTATAGAAATATTGCATTATATTAAAACTACACCTGTAAGTTTATTTCATGCTCAGAAAGCTGAACAAAGGAACCCAACAGCTTTACTGATATTTCCTAGCTAAAATCATTCTGTGCTAAAATTGAGAAATTTGAACCTGAAGTTCAAAGTTTAAAAAGTTCCTAAGATCTGAAGAAATAAGTTTATAATGAAATAACTTCCTCACCTGTCTGTTCTGTAGCTTATCTCATTCTTGGTGATTTAGATATAACAATTAGTAGTGATTACCTCAGGCTTCATTAAAATAATGTAAAAATTATATTCCTTCATAATGAAACGCCCATCCTATCTATAACTTTATTACATTGTAGTGATACACAACCACTACTATCTACTATATTGCAATTTTAACATCTGCAGATAGATTTTCACAACAAAATAATTAAAAAAAAAATATTTAAAAAATTACACTGTACATTGAGAGCTATCTTAACTTGATAGGAAATTTTAGTAACTAAGAATTACCAAGGGCCAGCTTAGCCATTTGTAAATTGTTGATCCAAGACTGTTTGATGGCAGGGGTAAATGTGTTGAACACAGCTGTAAAGAAAGTGGGCCGCCCAGACCTGCAAGACAAAAAAAAAGCCACTCTAAATGCATTGAGTATGAGATACAGTCAAGGGTAGAAATGTCGAGCAAGATTAAATTTCATCATTTTCTTATACTTAGACAAAGATGCAGCTCCAATAGAAGCATGCAGACTATGATACGCCATACACCCATCTTCCTACACCTATGAGAAAAACACCCTCCTTGATGAAGGAATGTAACAGTGGCTGTTCCCTATTAGCTGTCACTGCCACGGTTCCTCTCTTGCTTCTTGCATCTGGAACGCAGGGTTGAGGAACAGGAGAAAAACTACAACGCTGCCCTGGAACATACAAGTTCCCAGCATTGTGGCATGAGAGCAGAAGTCAGAGGCTAACTGAGGAGACAGAAGAGGGGGAAGAGCTACAGATTCCCAAATCCTCCCTGGTACATCTATGCCTAATACATAAGCCCATTTAGAAAGTTTTGTAATCAAGATTACTACTGACTTGTCCTGTTTTCCTGGGAGTTGCAGCTGAATTCTACAGCGATCTGCCGCTCTGATTTCATCTTCTTTTTTCAAAATCAGTTTTTGTAAACCTGAGGTCCAGTCATGGGCTACAGATTGGTTTAAGTTCTGAAAAATTAAAAAAGCTAAGATTCAACGCCAGCCTACTGGCCTATTTCCAACAGGCTAACTAAGGTGATCCCTGCATATAACAAACAATCCCTGGCACCTGGGCCTCACTGAGTCCACATTTTAATAATGGATAATTTAGCCATATTTGTAAACACATTTCAAAAATATCTGTAAAAAATTTGCTAACATAGTTTAAATATTTTGTCTGATGATTTAATCTCACATGCTCAGTTTGATGATACACAAATGACATTCCCAAGCGTTTGTCAGATTAAGAAATGTAAATTTGCATCAGGTGTACACACAACCCTTTTACTTCATTTCAATGAGTAGTTATACAGAACCCACAAATTCTGTTTCTAAAGAAAATCTCATGAAAATGTCTACAAATGAAACTGCCAATATGTTTTTGTTCAAATCTTTGAGCCAAAATGTTTACAGAGCCATCATGAAAGCTGTCTGTGTGGTTGGAATCTGTTTAAGTAGGATGCTGAAACAATAACCCTCTGCAAACTGAGTGTTCGGTCACAGAGGCTAAAAGCACACCTGAGTGACACTTAAAGCATCAGTAGTGACGAGTATTCATACAAAAAAGTACACTCATTTTCCACAGTCAGAATTTTATGAAAATGGAAATTTTTTCAAAAATAGAGAAGCTGACCTCATTCCTCAACTACACTGTTCTACTTATCTTACACATCTCTACCTGGAAACATTGACTGAATTTTAAGTTTTCAAAACGTAGTTGGCTCTGACTGGCAGTACAGGCAGAAAGGTTTTGTTTATGTCAATGGGTGAATGTCTTATGGTATCTGTACTATATATATTCCCAATAATGCAGCTGAAATTCACTTTCAAATACTTGTGAATTTTTGTCCAAAAGTACTGTTTTCATAAACTTCCTTCACAGGACCTATTTTCACAAAACGTTGTATTTTATTTAATGCCCTTGACTGAAGGCAAGATACTCCAAGAGAAAGTCCACTTTCATATACATATTCACGCACACATATATATTTACAGCCTATGGTGGCAGGTAAGAGTTAAAAATTGTGCCTAAGCATACATAAAGCATATAAAATAAAGGCAAAAAAGCAACTTTTTTAAGTGTTAAAACTCTGGAGAACTCATTCTGGAATCTGGTGTTAAAGTACTGTATCTGTTTGCCAGAATATAAACTAAATAAAAAGGTTGTGAACAAAGCAAAAGCAATTTCAAAATTCCCCTGAAAATCCTTTTGTATTTTTGTGATTTGTACTCAGTTTTAAGTACAGTTCTGCCTGAAAGCCAGGATTATGAGCCTGGATGGGCATCAACAGCTTCCTCCAAACAACCATCCTTCTACTACCTTGTCTAACTGCAAGAATCCAATTTCTTAACATCAAAATGTAATTGTTTCCATATAAGCTTATCAGCTACTGAGCAAATGCAAACACTTGTAGGAACCACCTATGCTTAAAAACAAAAACTAGATTAGAAAAACAGCTGTAATCTACTTATAACGCTAAACAGTTAACAGTAAATGAATTACTAGAGGTGAAAACTATTACACTCTTTACAGAGGAACTAAAGAATGTCTTGCACAGATCCTAGGGAGGAACAGTTATGCTACTTTACAACAGGAACATATCTGAAAAATAAATCCAGCTTTGTTTATTACCTGATAGTTTCCTTTAAGGCTGCCTATTAATTGACTAATTTGACCAACTACGTTCAAGTCATGTAAAAGGTTCTGCAGGTCATGGTACAGTTGCCCTGGTCCCATATAGAGCTTGTCTAAAATGAATAAAAACATAAGGTTATATATAATAAAAAGATGTAATTCTCAGCTGAAGGAGGAAAGCATGACAAAGATAATAATATTAACATATATCGCTATTTCTTAACACTATGAAAATTAAGCTGATCAAAATTGGTGACACTCTCTCTAGACTGTAAAAACAACTAATGCACCAATGTGCAGCTAGGGTCTTCATCACATCTGAAAATCAGAGTGGTTTATGTATACATATATCATCGAAATTTCACTTTGCTGCTCCAGGTGCTTTTAATGTCCCTGCAGACAGGTAATTGTGAAATGCATACTGGGAAATTATAGGTAGTAGTATGTTATATCAGCTTTGCATGTACAGGCATTACCATAGGCATTTCCTTTTAGCTTACCTTATCATTGTCTTTTATAGTCACAATTAAGATTCAAGTTTGTTCATCTAGCATGACGGAAAGCATTATGTGTAGTTTTAATAAACATGCACTAGAACTGTGACAAATATCAATGCTTCACTGGCCCCAAAATCTCACGCTGACATGGAAGTTTTGCTTAGCACCAAGCAGCAGACTTGCTGTTACACCTTAGTTTAAATATCTTTCTTGAAGGTTTCTTTTGGTCATGTGACAAAGCCAAAAAATTTATTTATAGCTTTCACTATGGTGGTTTAAAACTCAAAATTTTTGTAATCGATCGCAAAACAGTTCTGGATCATATATCCACATCCCAATTCTAACACAAGCCTTCAACTTCACTGAACCACTTTAAATTTTATTGCAGTCATGGTTAAGTGAAAAAAGGATCTGCACTGAGGTCAGCAACAAATCTTAACAGCAGCAGAAATATTCTGCCCTAACCATCAATAAATACATATGTTTACAAGCTAACAGTAACTCAGAAAAATATTCCGATTAGTAGGATAAACTGACTACTTAAATGCACGAAGCTTGCAGAATCCTGCTAATACACTCTGACTCCTAGACATAATGTTAGAAGTGGGACGGCTATGTAATTCTTGCAGAAACAACACTCTCCCACTCCCCTAAAAATACCCCACCCCGACTCATACAGAGTCAGCATGTTTCCCTTTGGCTGAATGAGAGGAACTGGGCTGGATTATCTTTCCAGGAAACCCCTGCGGATTATTTAGCTCACACAGTGTAGTATCCAAACTAGAGAGCCTTTGCCCTTAGCACAATTTTGGAAGCTAGTCTGCAGGCAGCAAACTCCCCCGGAGCAGAAGGATTTCAACCCTGTGTTGGCAAGAACACCATCCAAATATAATGCTCTGCAGACAGATCAGGAGCATGAACACGAGCCATGCCACCTGGTCTGGCTGCCAGGGCAGACTGGTGCTGGACACAGGGCAGCTGCCAGCTGAGACACCGCTCGCACCTCCGTTCTCCAAGTCTGCTATAGCGACCAGCATATGAACCAAAACACAACAAACTAAACACAAAGCTATCAAAATAGCATAAGACAGAATAAACATGGAAAATAAACACACATGAGAAAATTCTTCTTAAATCATTAGTATATTTCTCAGTTATGTATCAAAATAACTGTGTTTTCTAAAGACATTTTCCTATTTAGAAGCATCTTACAGATCAAGGCCATCACTAGATGTTTTTCTTTAATGCAATTCACTATATTAAGCTAGGAGTCTGCTGTAAACCTTTCAGAGTATAAAATTTCAAGGGTTAAGGAAAATGTTAAGGGTTACTTTATCTCTGAATTCTCCACTTCACTGCAGGAAAATGCAACATAAACCTGCGATACTACACGTTCCCATCGAATTTCAAATTATTCTCTTGTCTTTAAATCTTCTGGTAAATTGAATCAGTGAAAGGATTTCTGTGTATTGCCCTTGAGCACTAAACAAGGGAATTACTGCACTTAGTATTATTTACCCAGCCAGAGAATAGATACAACTTTCATCCACCCTTCTTTGCCTGTTCTGAATGCTAATTAAAAAAAACAATCTAGCCTTTCTTACCCTTAAAAACTAATCAGTCCATAAGAACAGATCATTACATTCATCGTACACAATGAAAAGAAATGGCTGCAAAGTAGACCGAAGAGGAAGAGTTTTGAAATTATGCTCAGTAGAGTATGTTTGCAGGTTTTTTAAAAAAAAAAAAAAATTAAGCACTTCTCTGGAACTGCAGACTACAGGCTTTCATTAAGCTGCTTTTCCACTCTCCTCAATAGAAATACTTGAAAAATCAACATCTGAAAGTTGTAAACACTTCTCTCCTTGTATTGCTCTTCTGCTAGCTTACACCTTTTTTCTTACTAATGTCGACAACAATTGTAATTTGTTAAGCACCAGAATCACTAGTTGCTAGACACATCAAATTGTTGATTTTGATGGGGCTACTTGCAAAGGGGTGGGTCAGTGTTAATGGAAGTCTGGTGAAATCTAGCCAAAAGCCATGATAATGTGTTTGGCACTGTAAGGAACACAAATGAAATCATTATTGTCCCAAATTTCTGTAACAAAAACACAACTTCTGCAAACCAAAATTTAGACTGTAAAATTAGAAGTAATTGGCAGTTAAGTTGAGGTTTTGGCACAAGTCCATTCACTTACCTGTCATTTATAAACTCCACTACTAAACAAACCAAACTGCTGCACTGGAAAACATACTACAAATATTTCTGAAATTTATCCTTGTGGGTTCGAACCAAGAGAAAATTTTACAACTACAAGGCTGTGGAAAGGTGAAAGTTTGCAAGGATTCCCTTGTGTGAGATGGGCATTTTCACTCACATGAATTACATTATTTATAAGTTTTAAAAGCCAGGATCACTCTTTGCAGCTTCATAAAAACGGAGTTATCAGATATTTCATTTTATTATTGAAAGCAGGTCGGAGAATGGATGCTAACCTGCAGCATATAACAGCAAGCATTCAGGCAACTCTTAGATGCTGCAGGACTTTATGCCATAGTCTTCAACTAAGGCCATAAAGAAAGCTTTAACTACTTACACAGATGGATGTGCCCTGTGCAGTATATACATCCACCGTGCCTGAGCAGAGCTGTCCTCTACAATCCTCTTCCTGGAGCTTCAAATACTTACAGATATCCTTGTTTCAGCCTTGGGAATAAGGCATAAACCTTGAATTTCATTCAGTAATTGTCACCTGACTCTATTTTGCCTGCACCACACATATTTTATAAGCTTTTAATAAGTCAAAATAGAAAGGATGCAGTAAGTGTCTAAGTAAATAAACTAACCTAGCATCTGAAATTCTGTCACACAGAAAACCCAAACATATCATAAAGCCATTTTAGGCCTATTTGTTAAAGACCACATTCTTAGCACAGGAAAGGAAGCCAAACAGCAAATTGATAAATAATTAAAGAGAGCCCACTTCCATCGTCTGATGTTCTACAAAAGACAAACAGCCAAATTAAGAAGAAATTCTAATAGTCAATCAAGGACTAGATCATTAGCCACGGCTAATATCATTCTTTCATGGAGGTCCTTAGTGAGCACATACTGGAACACAGAAAAATAACTGGGCTTCAGAGATCAGCAACGATGGACTTACCAAAAGAGAGTTTTCTGAGAACTGACCATTTGGTTTGTGTCTGGATAACGAGTTACAAGTTACAGCAACTTCATCTCTGGGCGCAGTAAGGGTTAGTCACTATGTCTTTTAAAATAGGATTAGCTTCTCAGCGATTAAACAAAACGTTGATGTTATGGGTTTGTGTGGAATGGTTTCTTTGGTAGTGGGGGAGGGGGCTGCAGAGGTGGCTCCTGTAAGAAGCTGCTGGAAGCTCCCCTGGTGTCAAAGAGTCGGACCCACCTCTGGCCCAGGCCAACCCAGTCAGTGATGGTGGTAGCGCCTCTGGGAGAACAGATTTAAGAAGGGGAACCGGCAGCGGGTGGTGGGATTGGAATGTGAGAGGAACTCCTCTGCAGATACCGAGGTCAGTGAACAAGGAGGGGGAGGAGGGGCGCCTGAGGAGGCTGATGGCCCTGCAGCCCATGGTGAGACGGCAGGCTGTCCCCCTGCAGCCCAGGGAGGTGAATGGTGGAGCGGAGGCTCCCAAAGATGGCCGGGACTCCATGGGAAAGCCCGCGCTGGAGCAGTGTGTGACTGGAGAGCAGCCCGCGGAAAGGACCCGCGCCAGGGAAGTTCGGGAAGAACTGAAGCCCGCAGAAAGGAACCACGTTGGAGAAGTTTCTGAAGGACTGTCTCCCGTGGGAGGGACCCCACGGTGAAGCAGGGGACAAGTGAGGAGTTCTCCCCCTGAGGAGGAAGGAGCGGCACAGACAAGGTGTGGGGAGCTGACCCTAACCTCCATCCCCTGTTCCCCTGTGCCGCCGGGGGGAGGAGGGAGAGAGAACCGGGAATGGAGCTGAGCCGGGAAGGCGGGAGGAGTGGGAGGGGAAGGTGTTCTGATGTTTGGTTTTCCTTCCTAATATCCTTGGGTTTAATTTGATTGGTAGCAAATTAAATTGATGTTGTTTCTTCCCCAAGTTGAGCCTGTCTTTTGCCCATGACTATAAGTGGGGAGTGATCCCTCCCAGTCCTTTTCTCCACCCACGAGCCTGCCTTTGGATTTTCTCCTCATCCCAACGTGGCCAGGCGCGGGGGTGGGGAGTGAGCGAGAGGCTGCCTGGTGCTTTGTTACCGTCTGGGCTGAAACCGAAACCAGGACAGTTGACTACCAGTTGATCTGGCTGAGAATTGTGTGATGGAGGGTTTTTCCTGGGTGAAGGAGGTGGGGGGGTACACTAGTCTGTGCATCAGATGCCTTTCTCAGTTCACAGCCAAAGACTGGCTGCTTCAGCCCACACATGTTCCCTGACCATTCAATTGCCAGCTATTTTGGGGTGGGTGTTCAGTCTTTTTTTTTTTTTCCCATAGAAAGCACTGAAAAACTCTTGGCTTCACTCCAAAGCAGATCCATGGCTGCTTTCTTTTTGTACTTTGAAATGTTTCACAAACGATAAAGCCATTTCCTTCCCGTTTCTAAGCCAGTCTTTCTAATTATCAAGCTCCAAAACAGCTTATTTTTCCAATGTGAAAAAAACCCCTCCATGAGTTTAGAGAAGGTTCTCCCCAGGTCTACACATCCTATGTGTTACAGAGGACTGTGTGCTCAAGCAGGAGAGAAGGCAGCGTGCTTAACCAATAACCACGTATGTGGCTTCGGAGGCAACTTTTTTTGCATTCCACCTACAGATCAAGGGTGGAATCTTGGCCACATGTAAGTTAGCAGGAATTCTTTTCATCAACTCCTCTGTTGCTAACATTTTACCAGAGAATTCATGCCTCCCTGCAACAGGCAGGTTTACGGCCAACAACCAGTAATTCAAGCAAAATACCTAATTCCTTGCTCAGCATTATTATGAAATATATTCAAGGTTAAAAAAGAAAACAAAACTGCCACTTGTTTTAGAGGGAGGAGAGGAGGTTAAAATTTAAATTTATTTTTGCTGCTATGTAAAATTGCGGTGGGAAGAGTCTGCTTTTCGTAACAATTGCTCCTTAGTAGAGATATATTTGAGTATAATGCTAAACGCTTATTTTACCTGCTCATTTCCCAGTGTTACTCTCAGCACCACAGCTTTAAATTCACCAGTTTTGCCTGGTTTGAAGTAACTCTTGTAATTGAAACAGAAGCAATTTTGGTCCATTTACATCTAGCCATTTTCAAAGCCTGCAGGAAGCTCCCTGGGTGTGGTTAAAGTCAGTTTAACTTGGCTCAGGCAAAATTATCATTTGGAAGGTTGTGCATAAATATACACATGCAAGAGAAGTGTCTGTGTGCTAGTGCTTGGGTGTGGGCAGAGGGGGAGAACTCCCACCTCTGGCAGCAAGTTGCTGCAGCTCTTTCCCTGCACAGCCAGCACAGCAGCAGCTGCTTTAATGGGAGCTGGCAGAGCAGCTGCTCGCTTGGGATCGCTGTCTAACCGGTTCCTCTAAATTTTCAATTCTCATGGGCACCACAAGCATATTGGATATTGTAATCCTGAACTGATCACACCCTATTCTTCCTCTCAAACGATTACTAAGGGACACATTTATTTACTGTGGTGAGTTGTTTTCCAGTAGCTTTTGCTGTGTGCTCTGATTCTCACTTGTGAATTACTAATTTATCACAGATTTATGCTACTAAAAGGGGAAAAGAAAGTGTTACAATGCCTAGAGTAGATGCAGTCACCTGCTATTAAACAACTATTCCTGGGTAAGCAAACATACTGGCTTACGTGGTCCCTTCCCATACTAAACTCCTGTTTATTCCCAGTTAGGAGGATTTTTTCAAGTAATATTATTATATAAATCCAAATGGCATGCAAATAAAAGCCTCATTCAGTGTACTCTCAATATTGCAACTATTCTTGCAAACATTTATGTATTGTATATCATGTTAAAGCCAAAGACTGTTAATAGATACATTCCCAGGTATCTCTTTTTACTGCAAAGTAACTAATCTTGACAAGATCTGCCTTGAGTATGATTACAGTAATGACCTTTTCCCACATGGTTCAAACCCACAACACATCAATATAAATTGCTTTGGAAAAAGCCATATTGACATGAAGTGAGAACTGATCCATCATGGAAATTCAGGGTCCTTAGAAAGATTACTTTGCTTCTGAGAGATGCAGGGCCCTGAAGTCAGACTACGTGCTATGCAAAATAGAAGCTCAGGAATGCTTACATGTGAAAACCACAACCAAAACTGAGATAGACTATATTCCTGACTATAGTTCCAGCATTATTGAGGGGTAACACGAAATTAATGATAAGCTTGAAGAACATCCCAGATTTGAAGACTACTCTGAAAAGCTGGTAGATCCCAAATTTGACTTGCCATTTGCAATCTGGTCTTCGAGGCTGAGCACATTTGTATTGTTTCCTCCCACTAAGCCATCTGTGTGCATCCAGGCAGCATACTCTAACATCAAGTGTTATGAAGGGAAGAGATCTGGAAAAGATTCAATCCTCATCTTGAGCATAAAATTCACCTGGGATGGGGCAGAAGCTATATATGTGGGAGGTAACTTTAAAAGTTGCTGTGTCTGAGGAAGGCATAACAAACTGGTACTTGTATAGAATTACACACTCAGAACAAATAATAAAAAAACAGGCCCCTTCCATAACACTTCAGTCTACACATTTAAACCTAAGAAGCTTGTACAGTGTTCTGGAAAGCAAAGCATCATGATACCAGATTAATTCTTTATCAGTTCATAATAAACTGGACAGATTTCATGAGATGTTAACAGGTTTAGGTTACACTATGATGATATAGCAGTAATATATTTTAAACTACTTAAGTGCAGTCAGAACTGTTCAATTGATTTGTTTGAAATGTGACTTTGATTGTCCTGGAAATGTTTTGCTGGTTTTTTTCATCAAGTAATATTAGGCAGACAGCATCCCACTGCTCAGTTTAAGATGTCCACCTTTAGGAAGGACAAGAACAGAGACTGTTTGAGAATCAATGTTACACCTGAAGTAAAATACTTTCCTGTTCTCTGAAGATCTTGATAATTAATTTAAAGAAGGAAAACCAGAAGCCATTAATAAGGCCCAAGATTCAATTACTGCAGTTGAGGAATTCTTCCCCTATACTTGGTACTGGATCCTGCTCCTACAGATACACTAGTATGCAAAACACACAGGACAAATGTCTTACAGTTGCTCTGGGGAAGAGAACTTGTCAAACAGAGGAAAAACATGCTCTCTGAGGAGGTCTAGTAGAACTAATTTTCTCAATGCAAGTAGAAAAGGAGACCTTTATGTGGCACTTTCATACACAAGCAATATACTTCAGCAATGGATAAACAGAGCTGGCAAAAAGATTATGAATTTTGGAAATACCAGGAACATTGTCATTCATTTAGCAGTTGATGCTGATGCCCATTGTTAAGTATTATTCCCTTTCCCTTTACAAAACCCTTTGCACCAGAACACCTAGCTTTTGCTGGAAGGCCAGCGATGAGGATCCCCTACTGCACTGAAACCTTCTTTTGCACAGAACTTGACAAATCCAAGCACCAGCTATACACAAGGGAGGCACCTCCACACCTCTGATCCCTTCTGCCTGGAAATTCTGTATAAGTGTTAAAGCCGGTGACAAAGCAAACGAGATTTTATTTTTAGATGCTGAACTACAAGCTTCCTGCAGGTTGTGTTATGTAAGCAAAGCCCTTGACAGCTCACCCAGCACCACCCTTCTCCTATTTGTGTCTTTCCACTTGCTCACTCATGCTGCTCCTGTTTCCATAGTCACCTCAAAGAAGCATGTGGGTGGGTTATGTTTTCTCATTTCTCCTTTATGAGAGCATTTTAATAGCCAATTGGAATTTCAGTAAAATTAAAAAAAAAAAAAAATGTAGTCTTGTGAATCCAAAATCCTGGTTTAAGAGTTAAACAAGCCCACAGGTCAATTTAAAGTTTGTAAGAGAAAAGCAGACTTTCTGTCTTACCCCTGTTTGTTTATTCATGACAAATCCAACTCATGATCTCCACATTTCCATGCTCCCAAAAACTCTCAGCCACTGTAGCTCAGCTGTAGCTCACCTGAGCTTACCATACTCTCAGGTCCAAACTACAGAAATATTTAGAGTGTGCAATTAGTCGCCAGGTTTGGAAATTGAAGCAGATGGGAAATCAGGAATGATCTCAGAAAACAAGAGCTTAGCTGGCAGCCATCAATGAAAAGCTAAGCAGGTACTCTCATGTAGCTTTACAGCATAACCCTAACTTAGGTTTACTAACCTAGTGCAGAAAGAAGCAGCACAAACTCATAGACAGTATTAAGCGATAAGCAATAACCCCCTGAGATTACTAGAACACAAACTATTAAATTCATGCATGGGGTAAGCAAGCCTAATTACCAATACAGTCAGGACCTATCATCATCGTCAACCAACATGAAGAGCATTATCATAAACATGAAATGACATTATTCAGTCTAATCATACTTTAATCATGTAAGCACCTAATGGTAATCTTTATGAGCTTAATTATTGAATCTGATAATCTGAGCCTCTGAAACTATTTATTTTATTTATTCTCACTGCCATGCAAGACAGGGGAGTTCTTCAAGTCCTAATCACAGACAAAGGACCAAATACCACATGCCACCCAGTGCACATAGAGCAGAGCTGGGAAACAGAGCTCCCAAGTTTCAATTCTGACAAAGTACTTTTAACATGCTTCACCTCCCTGCCAGCTGTTAATACATTGCTCTCAACTGGTAATTACATGATTGCTGAGACCTGGCTTGCTATATGTTCATTGTATCAGATCTGAACACCAAAGAAACAGGTTGCACAAAAACTACAGTCCAACCACCAAACTCCTTATTCACACAGCTTGAGCAAAGCGAAGATAAAATCAACAGCTTGCCACTGCAAATACTGAGTAAGGTATTAAATCCATAGCGCTATACCATTTGTGAGTAAAATTATGCAAGAACACCAAGGAAACGCAAAGCCTCTTGAGATGGTGAGAAGTAGCTCATATACTGAGAGCATAGCTTCAGGATTATATTAAACTCCGGCTAATCCTGACCACGCAGGGCATTTTAGAGATAAAATGCCATAAATATTTTTCCTGCTGACAGAAGCAGCTGTGCTGTGCCAGAGAAGAGGAAGGAAGCAAAAGCAGTGGGAAACAGGAGGGAGAAACACTGGAGCCCCAATATGCTGACAAGTGTGGACCCCACAGCCTGGCTCCTCAACATCACTCTAGCCAGGACAACGGTCCAGTGTCTTCCTGGGCTACGTACTCACTGCAGGTATGGATCAGAGGAACTCCAGTTCCTGCTTTCTTCCCACAAGGAAGGAAAACCCTGGAAGCAAAGAGACTTTAGAGTGAAAGAAAAGAGGTGCCATGACCCTTTCCTCTCACAGGTCCCGAAACAGAAGGCTGAGGGCAGCATGGACCTGGAAGCCTGTGCCCTCCTAAGGAGGGAAAGTGGCCACACAGGACCTCTGGGCTGTGCCTGCATGGGCACGAAGGGCGAGAGAGGACCTGGATGCGAGAAGATAAACACTGACATAAACAGGCAGTGAAAGTACACGTGTGAAGGTGCTCAAATGATGAAAGTACTGCAGGGATCTCAAGACACGTCTGCAGGTGATTGTAAACTGGCCAAGCTGCCAGAGGTTTACACTGGAGTTCCCACCAGACTACCTATAACATTATTTTACTCATCATTTTACTACTCTGTGTCAAGATGCAGACAAGACCCCTGGCAACACTGAAAAAGGTTTATAGGAGGTGAACATCAAGTCCTATAACCACTATAATGAATATGAAAGGCAAAGAGAAGAATCACATCCTAAGTGGGTGAGACAAACATATAACACCTAATTTATTCTACACCTAATCCACCAGCTAGAAACATGTATCCACTTAACGAGTGAACTATTTAATGTCACTCGGTTTGCTCAGCTTAACAGGCTGTTTGGAGTTGGATTTATTTAAAATCTCTGGTCTTTTGTTAGCATATATCAATGATAGTTTACATTTATGAACATATTACATCTCCCTTAGAGTATTATTTTAAATAGTTTCAAAATAAAGTTTTACATTATTACTCTATACATATGTCACAGGGATGAAAGTTAGTTCAACTAGCAATTCGTGCCACATCATCCTTTTTAAAACCTTATCACCAATGCTAGAGTAGATATGCCACTTAATATTTAGTCTTGCTTACTATGGACATTTTATGATGATTGTCCAGCCTTAAAGTGATGATAAAGCTGACTTTTCTCCTTCCCCAATTCTATATTTCTCATTAGACAAACTAACAAAAAGCAGCTTTAATGGTAATAGCTATCACAGCAGCACCATCTCTGTTTTTGGGAAAAGCTGTCCTTCCACTGAGCGAGACATTGACAGAAACACAAGTGCAAACTGTAGCCCATCCAACATCCCTACCTGTTTCCCTGGCAACACTCAGAGACTACATGAAGTGATTGCATCAAGCAGAAGGAAACTCGGAAGAGAGGAATCATGCCCGCACTTCAGCGTCGTGTCACTACTACATTTGACAATTAACAAAACCCACAGAGATCAAAACCACAGGTGAGCAGAAACGGAGTACAAATGTATCCCTGGAAGTCTGACCAGAGAAGGAGAGAAGCCACGGTTTATCAGTGCTGAGGTTTGATCTCAGTTACAAACTGTAAACCTGTGAAACAAAAAAATAACGCTAAAATACAGCCATAGACATAAAAGTGAGAACTTGTTTTTTTCATTTTACTGTTATCTCCTACGCTCATCACTGCATGATATATAGTACAGATGAGTCTTGCTCATTTTCTCATTCAGCCTTTAGCCATATGGCTCAAATTAAATGGTTCTTTACTTAAGTAATAGGCTATGTTGTGTATGGCTCCTAATCAACATGATCAGCAGCAGAACATGGCTGACAGGCACTGGTTTCCCACCCAGAAACGGCAGGATGCTTAGCCCTCTCCCTTTACTTCTATAGAGACTCTGTAGTCTGGTGGTCTTAAATAAAATAGCTGTGAAAAACTTTTACAGCTCGCCCTTTTCGTTCTTGGGAACCGGAGAACAGACAACTGGGGGGTGGTCGCTGTCACTGCAGCACCAAACAGGCATTCGTCTCGGCACAGAAACCACACTTCATGACCTATCAACAGTTTGCATAAAGTGCTGCAAACTTGTAATAGCATGTTGGGAATCTGAGAAACTGAAACTCTGGCCAGTATATTTGACTTTTGCTCCTATATTCCCATTTAAAGGGCAGTGAAATATATGTATTTTCAGTGATTTTACATATAGATGGATGACTTGCAAGTGAAGGTTGACTTCTGATTCTTCTAGAGGGGAATACAAGTACATTTTGATACAAAGTCACAGATTCGCCTTTGACTATACTTTTTGTATTTTATGTATGATATATTAAAAAAAAAGTTGTATTCATTCTCTTTCACCCATCCTCTTTTTTATCAGAAGAGTACAGGTAGCATTTTAACTTCCTTGGTGCCCTCTTTCTATAAATTCAATTAAAATTCTTACCCATTTTGACTGAATAATTCACTAGGATATAGCTATGCACTAAACTTCCTCAAAAGCCAACGAAAAGAATAAACTCTAATAGACCAAAAACCAAGGAAATAGCCAGCAGATAAATCCTTTCAACTATTAAAAGATCATTCAGGATGAAGCAGCATATATTAGCAAAAAAGGTAACATCAGAACAAATGCGTTAATTGCTTTAGATGCTTACAGCAACTTGTTATGGGTTTGTGTGGCGCGGTTTTCTTTGGTAGTGGGGGAGGGGGCTGCAGAGGTGGCTCCTGTAAGAAGCTGCTGGAAGCTCCCCTGGTGTCAAAGAGTCGGACCCACCTCTGCAGCCGAGACAGGGAGTGACGGTGGCAGCGCCTCTGGGAGAACAGATTTAAGAAGGGGAACTGGCAGTGTGGGGGTTGGGGAACGTGAGAGGAACCCGTCTGCAGATACTGACGTCAGTGAAGAAGGAGGGGGAGGAGGGGCGCCTGAGGAGGCTGATGGCCCTGCAGCCCGTGGTGAGACGGCAGGCTGTCCCCCTGCAGCCCATGGAGGTGAACAGCGGAGCGGAGGCTCCCAGAGATGGCCGGGACTCCATGGGAAAGCCCGCGCTGGAGCAGTGTGTGACTGGAGAGAAGCCCGCGGAAAGGACCCGCGCCAGGGAAGTTCGGGAAGAACTGAAGCCCGTGGAAAGGACCCGCGCCAGGGAAGTTTGTGAGGAACTGCAGCCCGCGGAAAGGACCCACGTTGGAGAAGTTGGTGAAGGACTGTCTCCCGTGGGAGGGACCCCACGGTGGAGCAGGGGACAAGTGAGGAGTTCTCCCCCTGAGGAAAGGAGGGGCAGANGGTCTTTATTTGATTGGTAGTAAATTAAATTGATGTTGTTTCTTCCCCAAGTTGAGCCTGTCTTTTGCCCGTGCCCATAAGTCGGGAGTGATCCCTCCCAGTCCTTGTCTCGACCCACGAGCCTGCCTTTGGATTTTCTCCTCATCCCAACGTGGACAGGGGCAGGGGTGGGGGGTGAGTGAGCGGCTTTGTGGTGCTTTTTTACCGGCTGGGGTGAACCCGAAACCAGGACACATCTAAAAAAAAAAAAACAGAAAATGCACCAAAAAAAAAAAAAAGTTAGCAATAACTTAGTACTTGAATAGTCTCTGATTACTCTTTCAATTCCTCTGTGAGATAACATGATTATCAAAGATACCAATTTACCTGTGGGCATGTTTGAAGTGATCTGTGACCTCCATTAGATGCCCTCTGGACACATTAGATGTCTGAGGTCCTCTGAGTGTTTAGGGCTCCTTACCCAGACCACAGCATATTTTATAGGTGACGAAACTGAGGTACAGAAGTAGCAAGACACCCGGAAACATACAAGCAAACCCACGACAGAGCAAATACTAAAATTCAGGAGCCCTTAAGCTTGATGTTAATTTCCCTGGGTCCATAATAAACAGGTTACCTATAGCTATCTTGGAAAAAAAAAAAAAAAAAAAAAAACAGAAAAAGAAAGGAAAACAAAACCAAACCAATATCCCAGATGTGAATGCTGAATCCATTACTTTCAGTAGTTCACAGACAGACAGAAGAGGTGAAATCAATGCATGTATCAACACAACTGTGTGGAAGAAGAGAATTTACTAGAAGATGTGTAATTAAGGAAAGTGTCTCCTTTTGAGCTTTTCAACCATTTATAACTTACGGTCATTCCCCCACATTACATAATACTTTCGCCAAGTTCTTTTTCAGTATTAAATCACAGTTCCTGTTTCATAGAATAGTTTGAGTTGGAAAGCACCTTAAAGATCATCTAGTTGGAACCCCCCTGCCATGGGCAGGGACACCTCCCACTAGACCAGGTTGCTCAAAGCCCCATCCAACCTGGGCCTTGACCACTGCCAGGGATGAGGCATCCACAGCCTCTCTGGGAAACCTGTTCCGGTGTTTCACCACCCTCATTGTAAAAAATTTCTTCCTTATACCTAGTCTGAATCTACCCTCTTTTAATTTAAAACCATTACCCCTTGTCCCATCGCAACAGGCCCTGCTAAAGGGCTTTCCACTTAGCAACCTCACCTACCATTACAGTAGTTTTTATACCTTACCATAGAATCAAGTCAAATGCTCCCATAATCACCTAAACCATGCTTCAAATACCTCTTACTGAACTCCATCACACAACACAATTCTTCCAGCACAAGTAAATCAAAACCAAGAATATACAACTTCCTGTTCATGCTGAAAATACTCCTCTTTTCCTATATTAAATTCAACTTTTTAGTATTAGGAATGTGTGTGTGCTTCTGCACATGGATCAGTTGGGAAAGAGAGAAAAACAGCAATAGCCTACTAGAAACAGTTCATGGATTTACTAGGGAAAAACTTTATCTTCCATCTTTCTGCAAATGGCTCTACAGAAGTAAATGAACACATCAGGCATCTTCGGCACACAGAGTTAAGACAACTACTTCCACAGGAACCGTCCGGTTGAGATACCAGAGACTCATACTCACAGACTTTGAAGCAAGACTAACTCCAATACATGGAACAGAACTTTACCTGATTTGCTGGGAGAAATATGATCTGATAAACATGCTATTTTTTCCCTGAAGACTGAGAATGAAATGTTTTCTGCTTTAAAAATCATTACAGGAAGCAAACCAAGTTATAAATGCACTCCACTAGGAAACAATATTAGAACCGTACAAATAAAGGACTCCACCTTCTCCATATTCATAACTAAAAGAACTCATAGTCTACTTTTGGTGCTAGGGGAGAACAACAAGAATAAGGCAAAAGCACATCAAGGACAGAAGCAGCATAGCAGAATACACTCTAGGAAAAATTTCCTGCTTTTCCCCCACACAGCCTCAGGCCACACAGTTTCTACTGCCAAAAGCCAAAGAGCTTAAAAGAAAAAAGACATGAACTTAACAACTCCTAAATGTGTTCTCCTCTAGAATTCAGAGACAGAAGACTGGTATGCAAAGCAGAACTGGGTAGAAAACTGCAAACTGATGATTTTGCCAAGTGAAAACCAAGTTCATGTAGCCCTTTCCACCTTAGAACAGTACTAAAGCATGCCCTTGATTTATAAATACTCATAAAACCTTTCAACGTTTCAGCAATTGTATATTACAGCCTGTATGAGATGAATTCAAACTCAGCTATTAACTTCTCTGTAGCACCCAAAGTAAAGTTTGCATCTTTAAACTATACTATCTTTTCTTGCAGCTGAAAGCACCAGTTGCATTTAGCCAATAATAAATAGTGAGTTGCCTCCTCATAAAAAGGTTTTTGGTGGAGTAAAAAGTGCTATCATAAGAGAAATATAACAAATAACCAGTAATCCTCACAAGGACACAACCAGAGTCTGTCAAGAATCCTTGCTAATCACAGCAGTAATGTGAGAATACCAACCTTACAGAGGTCAAGTACTTTAACCTGGTATGCTGCAGATACAAACCAACTTTTCTCAGTCCTCCAGAAATGGAAGAGGTGACCCCCCTACTAGTTAATGCTTTTACACAGAATCACCATTATTCTCTCTCTCTCCAGTTCCCGCAAACTGGAAATGAGAGCTGCAATAAGGTCTGAGACACGGTTCTATGCAGGATTTTGCCTGCAGCATCCCAAATTTTTCTTGATCATTAGATGTTATTAAAACCACATACTGTGAAGGCACTGGGATTTCACCACAGCAGTTCCTTGGTATACTTTGAGAACAGAGGGAAACGTGACGCAAGTTTATGATGACTGTGAAGTAATGCAGGTTCAGGCAAAGAATGACAGTATTTTGCTGGTAGTGCTCTGCAATTTGTGATAAATAACCAATAGTGTCACCAATGATGCAATACTACCATGATAAAGATTGGGTCATCATCAGCTATAAAGTGCAGCATCTTGGTGGGTGCAAAAAACAAGCAACCATGAACCATTACACAAAGCCTTACCAGTTCTTTCCCTCTGCAGGCAGGCTGTACTTTCTGAGCTGCTGCAATCTTTAGCAGCCAAGAAAACTGGAACTAAGGGGGCAACTCTATAGAATAACTAACACAATTAGATGTGTATTCAAACTTGTCTATACAGGCCAGTTTGGACAAGTCTGCCTTCAGGGTAGCAGCTAGCACAGACGTAGCAGTACGTGCAAATAACAAGGCTATGCTCTTCCTCTTTCACGATTGGTTATATTCCATTTAGTTGGATCATTTAGCAGAAACATTTGATTAAAGCTGAGGGAAGATTTATTCATTTGTATAACCAGTATCCTTCATATCCTTTTTAACTCTTATCTTTTGATCCTTTTTATTAGGAGAAGACTGAATTAATACAATTAGAGCTTACTAAGAGAACAATTAGTTCAGCTCATCTTTTACCCATTAGGTACCATTTAACCTGAAGGTTGAGACTACAAGTGATATACAAAGTCATTTCATTTTTTTGTGATATTGTCACCAAACATCACAAAGCTGAGAAACCTCAAAGCCAAGAGGTTTGAGTAGGTTCTACAGGACTGTTTGGGTTAAGAGTTTTTCTTTCTCCCCTCATGCTCCACTTGCCAATCTGATCTTGCTGACAGGTAAGCATTTGGTCTAATTGGCTGTGAAGCTGCTGCACAAAGTTGCGGTAGGAATATTCAACAAGCTGTTCCTCCCACACTAACCTATGAGAGGGACCCCCAATTCTAAGTAATACACTCCCTTATATACACTCCTCTCAGGGGCATGCATACAGCAGCTAGTAAATGATAATATAAGAGCTTTAATCTCATTGTCTAAGTAGCCCATTACTGCTTAAAAGTAGCTTGAAGTCATCCTTGAAATTGAGACTTAAGTACCTACAAAAATTTTCTGCAGCTATTTACAAAGGGAGTAGCAAGAAGACCTGACAATAACCATCCTGGAGAATATGGGGGGTATTAGATGCTGCAGCTGCACGTCAGATCATTCTGCAGTGTAACATTTATGCCTCCTTACAGCACAACTGTGGGAAAATTCATGAGGCCAAGGGTGCAATATTAAATAAAGGTAGAGTGAAATAATGCCTAGAGCTAGCACTGAAATTCGTGTAAATTATAGCCCATTAAAAGGGATCACAATCTAGACATATTAAATGCATTTAAAAATACAATGTTTAGGCAAAATACAGGATATAAAAATAACTCAATATATATGAAAGGCTAGCTACCAAGTAAACTCTTGAAATTCATACATCTCTTGAGGGTAGTTGGCAGGCTTGTAGGAGGGATTAACAAGTAGAGAAAGAACTTGCAGACTTCAGAGCTTGAGGTCATTTGTGGAGGGAGGCTAAGAGGAAATTACCTATTGGCATATTGTTTCAAAAAACATTCATTAAGATTAAAATTGAAGTTTTTTTCCCAAAGCACTTGTTGCTATGTTTGAAGGGTGGGATACTATTGGCTTGAGAGAAGTAACTTCTACCCTGCAGTAACCTCTTGTGTCCAGACTCTTTACCCCACAGCAACAGGGTGGCTGGCCATTTTTATTGAGAGACACTTCCTTGCTTTAACTATAGGATAAAGAACACATGCACTAACAGCTACCATGGGACAGCTGGCACACCATACCAAAACAACCTTTTTGCATGCCTACATGCATTCATGCTTTAAAACTCTTTATGTGTTCATGCATAAAACTCTAAATTAGGACAAAAAGAAGTAATTCATGTTGCAAGGCAGGAGACTGGCTATCTATGGATTCTCAGTTTCCAAAGAAAGAGGTTCTATTACTGTTCATGTTAGAGAAGTCTTCATGCACAAAATGCTTTCCTTTGTTCTCAGTAGTCCACTGAAATCAAATATGGATTTTAGCAAAAAAAGTCTGTAAAAGTCAGTAACTCCTGTCACTTACTTGGCTTAGAGTTAATGACGACATTTTCAGCAGAGTGCTGGGGTGGAAACCTGCAGTTCTCTCCTTGGCCCTCACTGCTGCCGTACTCTATGACTTCCACTTGTCCCAGCGGTACGCTCCACTTCAATAAATACCTCTGGCCAGTTGTCAGGGCGCTGCCGCTTTCATAGGAAGAGCTGGAAGGTGCACAAATTATTGCTGTGACAAGCAACTATGTTTCAAGGCATCCTGTTTATTATTTTAGCTTCCAAAATCTGCTGTTTATCAGTCTGAGTACTGTGCACAACGTGAAACAAATACATGCATCAGGCTGACTTTTGTGACTGACCTTTCCTGGAGTGCAAAGAGCAGCTATGCAGGTGCAGATAATCTTGTTTACAAACAGCATAGGACTGCCAACAACAGTCCCTACATTTCTATAACAAAACATAAATGACCATCTTCTAAGATCAGCATGCATTTTGACATGCTAATACAAGTGCTTAGGATGGTACTTTGGCTCCATATTTTCCTAATTCTTTTGAAACAGTTCTCCAAAGAAGTAACTGCTACGTTTAGGGAAGTATGGATGATGGGACCTTTGAACGACTACTGGCAGCAAGAAGGGCAATGTAACCCCCCAGTGGCTGACAAGCTAAGATTTCTGCTGAGCCCCACAACCCAGGATGTTCTTTACAGCAGACCTTTGCAACTGCTGTGGCTTCTGAGAGTACTCCCACATGAGATGCTGCTAAAGGAAATGTATATCACAACAGACATTTCAGAGGAAAGAGCACACTGAGGAAGCTCACTTGGAATAGAAATGGCATTAATACTCCTTTTCCTTTGTTTCCTCCATTCCCTTATTCACATTCAAGCACGTATAACAAACATTTATTATAAAGGACAAAAGACGTTAAAGTGAACAAAAAAGGTTTATTTCACAGAAAGCATGACTGAAATACAGGAGTTAAATGCTTGGGAGAAATCAGCAAAACACATTTATTGAGAACAGTACCTAAAGGCTGATGTGCAGCTAGTCAGCTACCTATTCGCAACACAGTCATACTTTTGTTTCAATGAAGAGGCAAGTATGAACAAAAAGCACAAGTGCCACAGCTTAAGTAAATATTTATCAACTCTTGATCTAGTTCAGAAGAAAGAAAACAAGACCAGGCAGGACACAGATGTTGAGTCACTAGGGTTAGCATTCACCCTGTCCACCTGCTGCTACTTAAAAGTTAGGCCTCCGGTTTGAGCCGGTCATCTAGATTACATGTGAAGAAAGACCTTCTAAGGGTCATGTACTCTGTAGAAATACATGCCTTTTGCCAGCTATAGAAAATTGGTCTGGAACCAACGGTCCCCAGGCTCCAGGGACATCTGACTGTTTCTGTAAAGGTTGGACAAAAGGTGGTTAAGAAACCATACTGCACAGCTACACGTACTTGTAAAGCTTCTGAAGAAGTCTACAGCTCCAGGGTAAATCTGAAGGCATGCATCTTGAAAACCACTGGTATAACAGAAGCCTAGCTTAGGTAAGTTGCCTCAATTCTATACAGCTAAAATGAAAAGAAATAAAGCTCATCCTGCGTGAGCCAAACAGGCAAGTGATACATTCAATAGCATACACTTATTGTTGTGGTTTAACCCCAGCTGGCAACTAAGCACCATGCAGCCACTCGCTTGCTGCCTCCACCAACCCCCAGTGGGATGGGGGAGAGAATAAAAAAAAAAATATCCAAAATGTAAAACTCATGCCTTGAGATAAAGACAGTTCAATAGGACAGAAAAGTAAAGGAAAATAATAACAATAGTAGTGGTAATAATAATAGAATATACAAAACAGGTGATGCACAATACAATTGCTCACCACCCACTGGCCAATGCCCAGCCAATCCCCGAGCCATGCCCCCAGTTTATATGCTGGGTATATGTTAGGGGTTTGTGTGGCACAGGGGTTTTTTGGTACCGGGGGAGGTGGCTGCAAAGGTGGCTCTTGTGAGAAGCTGCTGGAAGCTCCCCCGGCTCCAAGTCGGACCTGCCTCTGGCCCAGGCCAACCCCATCAGTGACGGTGGTAGCGCCTCTGGGAGAACAGATTTAAGAAGGGGAACCAGCAGCGGGGGGGGGGATTGGAATGTGAGAGGAACCCCTCTGCAGATACCGAGGTCAGTGAAGAAGGAGGGGGAGGAGGGGCGCCTGAGGAGGCTGATGGCCCTGCAGCCCGTGGTGAGACGGCAGGCTGTCCCCCTGCAGCCCAGGGAGGTGAATGGTGGAGCGGAGGCTCCCGAAGATGGCCGTAACTCCATGGTAAAAACCGCGCTGGAGCAGTGTGTGACTGGAGAGCAGCCCGCGGAAAGGACCCGCGCCAGGGAAGTTCGGGAAGAACTGAAGCCCGCGGAAAGAAACCACGTTGGTGAAGTTTCTGAAGGACTGTTTCCCGTGGGAGGGACCCCACGGTGAAGCAGGGGACAAGTGAGGAGTTCTCCCCCTGAGGAGGAAGGAGCGGCACAGACAATGTGTGGGGAGCTGACCCTAACCTCCATCCCCTGTTCCCCTGTGCCGCCGGGGGGAGGAGGGAGAGAGAACCGGGAGTGGAGCTGAGCCAGGAAGGCGGGAGGGGTGGGAGGGGAAGGTGTTCTGATGTTTGGTTTTCCTTCCTAATATCCTCATTTTTGATTTGACCGGTAGCAAAATAAATTGATGTTGTTTCTTCCCCAAGTTGAGCCTGTCTTTTGCCCATAAGTGGGGAGTGATCCCTCCCAGTCCTTGTCTCGACCCATGAGCCTTCCTTTGGATTTTCTCCTCATCCCAACGTGGCCAGGGGCGGGGGTGGGGAGTGAGTGAGAGGCTGCCTGGTGCTTTGTTACCCGCTGGGCTGAGACCAAAACCACGACAGCATGACGTCACATGGTATGGAATAGCCCTTTGGCCAGTTTGGGCTCACTGTCCTGGTTGTGTCCCCTCCCAACTTCTTCTGCCCCTCCAGCCTCTGCCAGCAGGGCAGTATGAGAAGCTGAAAACTCCTTGATTTAGTATAAACTCTGCTTAGCAACAAGTAGAACATCAGTGTGTTATCAACATTATTCTCATCCTAGATCCAAAACGCAGCACTATCCCAGCTACTAGGAAGAAAATAAACTTTATCCCAGCTGAAACCAGGACACTTATTTTGAACAAAAACTTCTGGACTGGATACAGTTGTCATGTAAAATCTGGCAGATGATTTCCTTTAGACCCTAACTATATTTTGTATGACAAAGGTAGTTACTTCTGCAGTAAAAATCTGAGAGGTCCATGAAATCACGGAGGAATCCTAAACACACACGGCTTGCAGGTGGACCCACCCACCACTGAACACCCCAAGGAAGTCGCAAACCTTTTTTTTGCTAGTGAATAAAGCTATAAGTGCAATCAACTATTCTAAAAACCCACTGTTATACAAATAAGTGGGTTGGAAAGCAAACCTTAACTGCTAGAGAAAACCATAATTAAACTTTTTCAGAGTTAGCAAACCCCCATGACACATGTATGCCCAATTACCATCTCAAAAGAGGTGGTTCAGAACCAGTTAATGCCCATGGGAACAACAGTGCTGTGATAAGCAGAACTGTTGACATAATAATGAACCCAGAGACTTGGCATAATCATGAACTTTTCACATGGAAAACGAAAACAGACTGCACATTGCCATTTCAGGGACAAATACAGAAAATCCGAGACAATGATGGTATGGAAGAAGATAAAATAGGAATCGTTAAAAGGAATTTTCTTGTAAACAGCCATGTGAAAATATCCAGGAGTTACTAAGGAACTGAAGAATTTGTAAAGGAAAAGAATCACAAGATAATTGACATAAGCTTGTTCATTCTCTGAAGTGCAGTTATTACATGGCACTTCTCACTCACTAACATGAGACAAAGCATTCACACAATTACAAAAATATATACCGTATTCACAATTCAGTAATAAACTAAGATATCAACTCACATTATGCTTAAGAAAAGCTGCTCTTGAAAGACTTAGTGGTCCACATTTTCTCTGTCAGAATGCACTGTCACATAAAGCAATTTATGATACAAGCAACATTTGAATGCAAGTGTGACCTTGGCATATATAGAGGTATAGTAACAATTAGAGCCAACTAAAACATAGGAGGCACTATGAAAAAATGTTTTCTTCAAAGCATCTCAGCTTTAATACTTCAATGTTTGGTCTCTGAGGTAAAAACCCTTCCCCAGCTGGAACTTTGTTAGTGAGTTCCAGGTTTGTTCTGGCTACATGCATTAGCTTTGTGGGGGGTTTTTTGTTTTGTTTTTTAAATTTGCAAATTGCGTGAAGTTACAGATTTTTGTATGTGTGACAGTATGAATTTAAGGAAAAAGAGAAAAAAATCCTACCTTGGCATGCCTGTGCTCTGCTAAACACTAATACACAGCAATAACTAGACACTACAGAACATTTCTATCTGTAATCTCCAACTGATAGAATTTTCTTACAAATTTACTCTAGACCTTCCAAACATCAGCAGGCAATTTAGAGGACTGTAACAAAGCCAGTTATCCATTTATTATGACTACTCCTAGAAATCATTAGCCATAGTAAACAAAACAATTAAAAAAAAATTCAGTGTCTTTTTTTCCAGCTGAAGCTTGAATGATCATTTAAAAAATATGAATCAAGTCTTACCGAATATTTACTGTTGCACACATCAGCACATCATTTAACATGAAAAGTCGTCGTTCTTTGGTTTTGATAATTTCTCCTTTGTCATTGTAAACCGTCTCAACCATATCATCAGTCCGTACGAGATATCTGTTTCCATTGCTGAGTAGCTAGATTTTAAAAAACAATCAACATTGTATATTATACATGGTACTTCTAACATCCAGGGCAAAAAAGAAAAGAAAATACAACAGGTTATCACTTGCCATCCTAGTACAAGTGTTTGCAGGTGGATTTGCCAAGTGAATGAAGCCTCTTCACTAATTTGCTCTTCATTGAGAGAAACAGTAACTTCTGCTGCCACCAATATGGCCTGCAGGGGTTTTTGGTCTCAATATGGAATGTAATTGCTCTGAAAGGCTTCCACACTGATAAAGGTCCCCTAGTGAAAAAAATTATAGCTTCCACAATTTCTGTGGTTTCCTTCCCTCATCCCTTCTTTCACAGCCCATTTAAGTGCTATGCATGGTTCCAGCTGTCCCAAAGGGGGAGGTCAGGGTGGGAGGAGGAGGAGTGCTCCCACCTGCTCTATCACCTGGGCTCACAGCGCTAGGTGAGGCGTGTACCTAGTAGGTTGCCACAGACTGCAGAGAAGATGGTACGTGCAAGAGACACATGGCATGTAAGTTGCTCCTGCTGTTTGCCTTCAAGGGCTGAGGGTCATCACTGTGTGCAAGCAGGAACCAACCCCTCACAGGTCAAACACACCTCTGCAGTGGCCAAGAGAACAAAATGGCCCATAACGCACTTGCTTCCTATCCACCCACCTCCTTCACCACCTGTTTCACCCTGCCTGGCATTGCTCCAAAACTGTATGTGCAAATATTAACCCACAAGGCACCCAGGACTTTTATGTGATTTGGAGTGACTATCCATGTATGTATCAATTCATCCTCCCAGTGCATAACATACAAGATTTTACAGTTGATGTCAACTGACAAAAGGAAACCTGGACCAGCTCTTAAAAAGCATGTTCTGTGTCTTGAACTCCTTCACCTATTTGTAGATGATTAGTAGCTGCTTCAAGAAGCAGGAGTATGAGAACTAGAAAAGAAAGTAAAATGCCTGAATTCATCTTCTAATGCACTTAGAACAGAAATACTGTTCTAGTATGACAATAAATTCAGTATCCCATTTCCGATAAATAACTTAAAACAAGTATGTTCTAGTTGACTACTATTTCCCTAAAAACTATGCTTTTATGCATCACAGAAAAACCCCACTCCTTGCACTCCTTCAGCATGTCCCCATTACTCCATCCCAAAATGAGTCCAGAGTATAATCATCTGTAACTTCACAAAAGCAGTAATTGAAGTATTTACGCCCCATCTCATGGGAAAGAAGGAACCACTTATGATGCAAATAAGACAAGCATACATATATCCACAGTAGAGATAGCTACTAACAAACTCAAATTAAGAAGATTATTCCTTCCTTCCTACTGAATGTCTTCTACTGTTCTTTAAAGACATTTCTGCTGCATGATCCAAACACATCAGTGACATAGACTGGGATGTTCTTTAACAAGGAAGATGTTGGACACATTGCATAGCACAACTTGAACTGCTTCACAGTTGGAAGCACTGCAATATGAGGAACTGGTTCCTTGCTTTATACAGGAGTAATTCTTCAGTTCTAGGCTAAATTAAAAGTTGAATTTTCCCATGCAGAAAATATACATGAGACTTTACTATACAGCATTATTTCCTACACCGCCACAGAACACCAGTACTGCTGCTGCTATTTCAGCATGTCACCCGCTCCAGCACACAGTGGTTTAACCAGTGAGCCTGTTCTGTAGAGGAGGTAGGTCACATCTCACACCTACCACTAGAATGACATGTTGTTGAGCTGTACAGAAAAAAACTTAGGTGTCTCTATGGTGTCCATTTTAGAGACTGCTCAAGGCCCACAAACTAACTCTTCCATCATACATTCCGACTTTCCTAACCTTGTTCAGATAACGTTCATTCATTGCTTTTGCTATTTGTTTTATTTCACAGCGCTGATCTGCATCCCTTTTCCTCTCATTTAACTTCTCTGCCAGTGTTTCAAGTTCTGTAAGAGCCATCTGTAGAGGTAATCTGTCAGGATGTCCTTTATTAGTGTTCTTCAACATATCCTGAGGGGAAATGATAAAACAAAACAAAAATCAGATTTAATTTCAAAGTCAAGTTCAAAAGATTACAGGATGTAAAGTTACCACTACATTCTTTACCTGAGTATTACTAAAGAATAAGACCAATGAACACCTAATGAATATTCAGACAGCACATTGCTTACTTTCCTGAATATCTTAATAGTTCTTAAAACATACTGAATGGGGTCACATACAGCTTATTTACAGGAAGAAAGTACACAGAAGGAACTTGAAAATAAATGTAAAAACTGCAAATGTAAATATAAAAGGTGCACATATTAAACACAATTTGAATATCAATATCATAGTATTACATGTAGGCGTCTGTAAAGAATGTTTTAAAAATAAACTTTTCTGATATTTACTGTCATAATAATACTGTAATAACTTTATCACTGTTATTATTCTTCACTAAAACACTGACAGCATGCTTGTCCCAAAGTAGGAGACGTTACTTACTTTATGGAGGTCACAACAGCTTTTCAAAGTCTTTCCCTTTTGTAGGCATACAGCAGGAACAATTTGAATTTTATTTTTTCTCCTTTCCCACAGCACTTAAAAATCCCTACGTATTCACTACAGCTTCCTGCCACAATAAACTCCATCTCTTCTGCTACCTCAAAAACTCTCGCCATGGCTTCCTGCCCCTATGCTCTCCCCATAACTACTTCTGCTCCTTCTCCCACAGTAATTCCTGGACCTGCATCCCAAAGCCTGTCCTCCTCTGTGGCACCTGCAAAACACAGGTAACTCGTAGTGCTTACTGGGATAGACCTGCCATGTGGAAGGAGTTACAAACAGTGTAAAGGTTGGTCTGGAGCTGGTCTACACTGGGCAACTCCACTGCCTGTTCAGACGAGACCCAAGGACTCCATGTCACATCCCCAGTTTCCACGGGAAGGAACACAGGGCGGTGCAGGTCTGAAGGAAGCTGCAACACAATCCAGCACGTCCCATAAGCCAAGTAGTCAGGGAGAGAGTGAGCTTCTGTTCTACATCCCACATATATTCCGAACTATCCAAGGCATAAATTATATCCTTTTGTATTTTTCTGAAACAGATACTAATACCACAAAGTTCCTAGTGGTGTTTTAAAGTGTAATTAGCTAACAAACTGATATGGACAAGCAGCACATTTGAACTACAGCTTTACTGCAAAGTGACTTACAAGCCAAATCTAACCTAGCAAGTAATCTAGAGTAAATCTAGTTTACTAAGATTTTCCTGTAGTGTATTTACTGCCTGTCCCTGCAATAAGACTACGAGATCAGCACCTTACGATGCACTGAAGTTTTTACTTTGTTATTTCCCCATGATGGAGTGGTCACTTCCACTGCAGCGAGCTCCTCCAGCAGAAGACAGCTACCACAAAATCCCACAAGCAAATCATGTAAGAATGCAACAAGAGCATCCCTTTGGTAAACATTATTTACCTGCAATAGTAGAATGAACTGTGGAAAGCGCTGAATAGGTTTCATCATTAAACCATACAGTGTAATTCGATCAGGGCTTGACTCCTGGCACTGCTACAATGCAAGAAAGCCACAGTTTACTACCGTGAGCGTTATTTCCATCAGTTACAGAATGAAAGGAAAACATTTCCTAAAAATTCTTCTACATCATTTACATTAATTATAACAGTGGTACTGTGAAGATTCCATTTACTATAAAGATAACAATTAAAAATATTAAATCTTTATTAAAAAATCACTATTAAAATGATGGCATGTCACTGAACTAAAATCTCCTGAAATAAATAAAGCTGGGATAAAGCGTGCCAGCAGTGCAGTACCTATGTATATATTGATACAGCTCATTCATGTTTTTTACATAAGCAGTGCACTGAAACGTCTGCTTAACTTCAACACAGCAAAGGGAATGTACTTGTTCAAGGTCTTAAATTTGAAAAATGTAAGTGATCTGTTGATTTATAGTCCATAATTTACTATTGCTGCTCTGTTTCTTGGGGCTAAGAGACTATAAATCTCTAACTACCTACATGTTTTTAACAGGAAATCTAAGGAAAACATCATAATCTCAGTGCTATGCAAACGAAAAGAGATTTTCATTTTCTTTTTTAAAAGAAACTAAGGGAAAGAACATTGATTTATGTTTGGAAAGAAAAACATAAGAATCCATTATTTTGGTTATCAGGACTGGCAAATAAAACCAGACAAATTTCATCTGCACGTGCAGAAAAGCCCTGTTTGTATAAGACATTTCAACATTTGGAAATGTTTTGGCCAGAATCACAGCTGACCCAAAATAAGGAGAGTAGAGGAAATAATATTAAAAACAAGGCAAACCCAAACAATATTAAACTGGTGTTGTGTTTAAATTGCTATTTATTGCTACAACTATCAGCTTCACAAGTTGTTTCCATACTTATCTCCACAAACATATTTTTTTTTGCCCAAATAGCAGTAGTGAAGATTCTGGTCTTCGTTGCTGGTGGGCAAACAAAAAAAGGAAGGTACAGAAATGTCTTCTGTCCTCAGAGTTCGGCTGTGAGTCCCCAGCTCTGAGCAGCACTCATGCCGGCACTGACAAGCAGCGATGAGAGGTGTAAGTTATACCTCTATTGGAACAACAGCCTTTTAACAGTGTGAGAAGTATGAAGTGACTATACGCTCGCTAGAGAGTCTGACCTTCATGGTGCCTAAGGCTTCCACAATATAATCCTCTGTAGTGCTGGCGACTCTCCAAAAAGTTGTTAGTTTTATATTAGGATCTGAAGACAAATTAGGAATCAGCCCCCCTGCCACCCCCCTCTAGGCAACCTAAGAGCTTCACTAGTTTGCCTAGGGCACCCAATTTCAGTGTTCAGTGGACCACTGCAACAGAGCTGACAGGGTGACAGCTCAGAGGCACAACTCAATCCAGGACTTTCAGGGAATGGGACACGCAGAGCTTCCAGACTCTCAGCAGCGTCACAGACAGCCTAAAAGCCTCGCAACAGATTTTGAGTACCCTCTGAGAGGTATCATCCCTAAGGATTCGCAGCACTTCTAATGCATGTACCAGGCTCTCCACACACATCATCAGAAGCATGATATTATCAGGGTAGTAGTATGCATTCTGCACAAAAATTTTCAATTCCAACTCCAAACTGGAAACATGATTTTCAAAATACTAACAAATTGTTGTGAAACAGAAACCTAGTTACACTACTCTGCACAATACAATAAAGAAGTTAGAAGTAAAATAAATTCCAAATAAGAAGATGCCTCAGGTGGTGAACTATTATTTGAAGCTCACCTGATATGAAAGAATCCCAATGTTTTGCCAAGTACAGTCATGCAAGCACCAATAAACTGATCTGAACAACAACAAAACTACTCTGCACTTTGAAATACATCCTAGATCTTACATCATGTTAATCTGAAATCTGAAAATATGGTAGTGGAAGTGAATTCTCTGGGGATTTTTTGTGCCAAACCCATAAAACCAAAGTCCATAAAAAGTCACACAATATACAGTATCAGCAGTCAAATTTCCTCTTAACTTATAGTTTATACTGTCTTATTTATATCATATGCCCAGCTGTTTTAAGATTGAACGATCTCACCTTTAAGAAGTCTAAAAAGGCAGGTTTGGTGGCACATGTTTTCTTGAGAATTCCTACTGCTGTACTGAAGTTGTTTACATATTCGCTGTATGCATCCAATACCATAGATTTAGAAAACTGAAAAGATAAAAGGGTAAACCTTAGCTATAAATACAACGGATCCCTGAAAGCATAACTATCTAGACCTCTGACTATTAAGGACTCGCCTTGCTCGGAGCTAAGGGCTTTGCCTGGCCTAGTGCTGGATCTACAGAAATACTGTTGATGCCCCAAATAATCTTTCTGTAAAAGACAGGTTGGAAACCTAAAGATGTAACAGGTGTGAATTACAAAATGTAAATTTACAGAAATAGCTTCATCTTGGCTACGACACTAGGGCAGAGTCTGAGGACTACAGGCAATCAAAGGGCATCCAGAGATTCAAAGTGGCTGCTGGGATCCCCTGATCATCTCACTGCTGCCTATCTTCCAGATTCAGTGAACCAGTGAAGTGTCAAGGCCTTCATGCCCCACCTTCAGCTGCTAAGTGTTTACCAAGAAAGCAGATAGATTGTGTGGCCTGCAAACAGCCATGTGAAGGGTAAGATTCCTGCCCATTTCCTTCTTAGTAATTTTATCCCTCTCTTCTGCAGAGCTGGTCTCATGAACACTACATAACTTGCTTCAGTCAAAACAAGACAGGTTTGTTTTAAACAGCAAATCTTTGGTAACATCTCATTTTGACTGAAATGGGGTCAAAACCCCCAAGAGACACAGATCCCAGCTCTCTTACAGCAGGCATGAAAAGGTGGCAATTTCCAGCAGCTGGGTGGCAACAAAACAAAGCACTCAAACCAGCAGGTAGGCAGCCTTTTCTGTCCACACGATCATGGTAGCAATGTCTTCCTATCAACCAAGGCCACTTCTTGTTTTCTCTAATTTAAAACAGTGGCTAGTTCAGTCCTTTACTGGATGGACTCCTATTAAGTCTGGGATAGTGTTTTACAAATACTCTTTACCTCTGCCCCAGGCTCCGTTAAAATCCAGGAATTCAGGCCAACACCTACTGTGGTTTTTTCTACTCCCAACAAACATACTATGTATGACTACCTACTTTTTAAGAGATGCTGAGCCTCAATCTCACCTTAATCTTGGTGGGTTTGTGAATCTCTATCTTCTCAGAAAAAGAAACTGTTTACTTAAATGTCAGAAAGCTTGATCAAAGCCTGAAAATTTTGCCTGCAATCCTTTCACATCTGCCAACCAAGCCGAAGACATGTGTTGGTGTCAGTTTCCTTACCAGGATGGTACATATATACTCTGACAGTTGCCACAGGCATTGGAGAATATGGGAATAAAGTGGCCAAGTTAGAAAGAAAGATATGGAGATGAAATAACAAGGCTAAAATAAAAACAGATTATCTGTTCAGATGCATTTGCTTACTGAAGCAACAAAGACATCACCAATCATTTCAACAGAGTCCCACTCAGACACACGACTCGCCAGTGCGATCTGAAACATTGAATGGCACTGAAGAATTTCCTTAATTCGATAAAAGACCATTTTGAGTTTTCTTTCACTCAATAATTTTGGTTCCATATCTGAAAGGGGCTTCTCATATTGCTGTGGGGAAAAAAAATACATAGATTTAAACAAACAAACAAAAAAAAGGGTCTTCTACAAGCAGAAAAAAACAACTTATGCAACAGTATACACACACAAAATCTCTAAACGTTTGGCATGAAGCATCTGTAGCAAAATCTATGTGAGCCATACTACAGATTCTTTAAGGATTCAATTATTTTTCAAATTTCCAAATTATAAAATGCAAAAGACATTAAGGTACCTCCAGGATTCTTTTGAGAGCATCCACATAATTCTTCTCACTGTCAACTACAGAGCCCAAAATATACCTTCTAACAACCTGTTGAAGAAACAAAGTTTTGTTTGAAGCTCTAATCAGGTAACATGCTCATCATAGTTGGTGTTACGGATTTGTGTGGCACAGGTTTTTTGGTAGTGGGGGAGGGGGATGCAGAGGTGGCTCCTGTAAGAAGCTGCTGGAAGCTCCCCTGGTGTCAAAGAGTCGGACCCACCTCTGGCCCAGGCCAACCCAGTCAGTGATGGTGGTAGCGCCTCTGGGAGAACAGATTTAAGAAGGGGAACCGGCAGCAGGTGGTGGGATTGGAATGTGAGAGGAACCCCTCTGCAGACACCGAGGTCAGTGAAGAAGGAGGGGGAGGAGGGGCGCCTGAGGAGGCTGATGGCCCTGCAGCCCATGGTGAGACGGCAGGCTGTCCCCCTGCAGTCCAGGGAGGCGAATGGTGGAGCGGAGGCTCCCGAAGATGGCCGGGACTCCACGGGAAAGCCCCCGCTGGAGCAGTGTGTGACTGGAGAGCAGCCCGCGGAAAGGACCCGCGCCAGGGAAGTTCGGGAAGAACTGAAGCCCGTGGAAAGGACTCTCGTTGGAGAAGTTGGTGAAGGACTGTCTCCCGTGGGAGGGACCCCACGGTGAAGCAGGGGACAAGTGAGGAATCTTCTCCCTGAGGAAAGGAGCGGCAGAGACAACGTGTGAGGAACTGACCCTAACCTCCATCCCCTGTTCCCCTGTGCCGCCGGGGGGAGGAGGTAGAAAGAACCAGGAGCGGAGCTGAGCCAGGAAGGCGGGAGGGGTGGGGGGAGGTGTTCTGATATTTGGTTTCCCTTCCTAATGGCCTTGGTTTTGATTTGATTGGTAGTAAATTAAATTGATGTTGTTTCTTCCCCAAGTTGAGCCTGTCTTTTGCCCGTGCCCATAAGTGGGGAGTGATCCCTCCCAGTCCTTGTCTTGACCCACGAGCCTGCCTTTGGATTTTCTCCTCATCCCAACGTGGCCAGGGGAGGGGATGGGGAGTGAGCGAGCGGCTGCCTGGTGCTTTGTTACCGGCTGGGCTGAAACCATGACAGTTGGGAATGCTGATGATAAAATTCTTACATCAATAAAACACGAAACACAAAGCAATTTCAATATTGGAACTGCAATAAAATAATACTGTACCTCTTCAAAAGTAAATAAATTTGCTATTACTCTAGAATTATTTTTTTATTTTAAAGAACACAAGTTATTGTATCTATACCTAGAATCTTTGCTGAATGTTGCAATTCTGAGCATTACTTTTGAAACTTGTCCTTTAATTTTAGATGTATAAATTTAGGCATTAATAATAATAATAATAATAATAGGTATAAGATGATGTTGGCTACTTCGGTGAATTGCTGCAACAAAATAGGTAACTGGTTTTCAAAATTGGTCTTCGAGATTAATTTTCTTTTTTTAATGTGTTTTATAAATTTATTAAGAGTAATCTGAAGAACAAACAAGCAAACATTAATTGCCTTTTTCAGGTAAGGCCATATAAACTGTACCACTGAGAAAGTATCTAAGTAAGTCAGCATTCTTTTTTGGGCATTACCACGCGTAAGTGAAAACCCTGTCTCATCTATATTCATCCCCATTGACAGAGCTGTAAGAGCTTCAGAAAACGCTACCATATTTCATGCTTACAAACTATAGGCTATTCATCACACCTCCTTCTCCACCTCCTGCTTCTGTAATTCAGCAGAAACGCACTTCCTATGCACGTGCAGGTGACATGACAGGAAAGACTGAGGAACTGATCTGGTTTAAAATTAAAACTTCTTACTGTTATCGATTAGATTTCTTGCTGGTTTTAAGCATTTGTTTTCACCCAAATCCATTTCCTAATCCAGCCCATCCCAGGGCTTTGAAAAGCAGGACTCTGAGGGAGAAGACAGCACAAGGGCAGGATCAAACCACTTCCCACAACTACGAGGGAAGGCAAAACTGCTTCTTTTGCTATTTTAAGCTAGCCTAAATGACTATGAACCTCAAATCTCAGAGTTGCTTCTCTCTGCTCCTGATCCCCACAGCCTCCTGCCTTTAATTCTCCACACTTGTATTCTGCATCATTAAGTTAAGTGCAGGTTATGTGAGGATTTTCTTTCATGGACTGGCATTTCAAAGGAAGGCTTCAAAATTATCTGAGGCCTTGCTTAAAGATACATACGGTAAAATTAGTTGTGTCTAATTTTTGTTTAGAATGGATTTAGCAGTATCTTATTTGGTATGCATAGGCTGCTCTGGTAAAGGATACTAACTATGTTTAGTCACAGTTCATTCTTCTGAAAAGAATAAACATCTGTAGAAAATGTTTTTTTCAGGCTCTATAATACTCAAAATAGATACTTAATAGTGCCTACAGGTTATTGCAATAGATACACACAACTTACAAGAAGCTTGCATGCAAGTCTTACGATAATATTCACATTTTTGCTAGTAACAGTACCATACAAACAACTTGTCATAAGAATTCAGGTGCCAGTATCAAAATGAAGCAAAAGCTATCAGGACCCAGACCGAACCCAGACCATAGTATTTAAAAAGGCACGAGGTTTTAAACAAAAGCTATTGTGCCACCTGCTGTTTAAAACAAGCATATTCATAAAGTCAGCTCCGTGGCACGGCCTGCTGCACCCCTCCACTTTGGCATTACCTCCAAATGTGCACTGCAGCCGGTATCTGGATCATTAATAAAGGCATTAAACACCACGGGCCCCGTATCGGCTCCTGAGGGACACCGCTAACGCTGGCCACCTGCCAGATGTTGTACCATGGACTACAACCTTCTTTTGAGCATGGTGTCCTCCTCACCTGTTTTCCACCCATGTTCTAGTCCACCCATACAAATTATATCTCACCTACACGGCTACAAGGGTACTTCAGGAAACCAGTGAAAGCCTTGCTAAAGCAGAGGTAAATGACATCCTCTGCTCTCCTCTGTCCACAAGACAGTCATCTCAAAGGGACTTAAGCTGGTCAGGCACAAATGGACTCTGGTCCATCTATGCTGACTGTTCCCCATCACCCTCCTGTCCTTCCAAACCCAGAAATAGCTCCCAGGAGCATTTGCTCCATCACCTTCACAAGGACTGAGGTGAGGCCAGCCTGGATCCTCCTCCTTGCTCTTCTTGAGGATGAGAGTGTGACATTTACTTTTTTCCAGTCCTCTGATCACTGCGATCTTAGATGACAGAGAAAGGCCTTACCCTCAGTACCCTCAAATCCATCCCACCTGGTCCCACGGACACCTGTATGTCCAGCTGTGTATGTCCAGCTGGCCTCGGTACACCTCACTGCAGGTAATGCTTCACCCCAGCAGGACCTGCCACTGGGTTCAGGGGCTTCGGAGGCCTGAGGACAAACCTCACCAGTAAAACCTGAGGGAAAGGTGGCACTGTGTACCTCTGACTTTTCAGTGCCCTTTGTCACTAGGTCCCTGCCCCACCAAGCAGCAGACCCTTATTTTTCTTAGCCTTCCTTTTGCTGCCAATGTACATATAAGAAACCTTTCATTGTTGCCCTTCACACCTCACTAGCTCCAGCTGAGTTTTGGCTTTCCGAAATCCATTCCTGCCCACTTGGGCAGCTCCTCCTAGGTGGATAAGCAACATACATCATGACCTACACAACAATTACTAGTTTGTTCCAAACTAAGAGCACTCTATTTTTCCAAAAGAGGGTACATTTATTTTTAATTACCTACAACAAACCCCAGTGAAACTCTCAAACCCCTATTTGGAAAGAAGGAAAAGACAGCATTCAGATTGATGCTGACATCTTACATTACGATGAAATCTTACAGTAACGTAACACAGTTTGGTAGTTGCACTGTTACAAGATTAGCACTTCACTGTGCTAAACACATTAGAAAAGTAAACCTCACCAAGCAAACAAAAAAACTTATACCACTCTCCACAACTGCCCCTTAATTTTTTTTTTTTTCTCATTTTCCGAAGGTACTGACCAACTCCTGACTTGACAGCACAAGAAGTTAAAAACTCTCATATGGTTATTACTTGTCATAACAATACAGTAACATGAACTCACAGGATTTATTTTCAGCCAAAATGTCTAACTGAAGCTGATTTCAGTGTTTTTTGAAGTGGTTTCCACAGTGACTATAGAGTTTGAAGTGGAGAACAGCAAAGTATAGTCTTCTGTAAACTTGACTTTATTGGGACAAGGTTTTTTTAATCAGGAGGAACCTTAAGATTCAGATAGCATACAGGATATTCTCTACATTTAAAATAGAAATCCGGGAGCATCTGGAGCAATGCCTTCTGACTCAATAAAAATGTTTTCTGTTTCATTCAAAACCACCACATTTAGTTTAAGTGTTCAGGTAGTGAAACAATGTAATTATTATAGATAATTTTATAATGCAAACCAGCATTTTGCATCTCTGGCTGAATTCAGGACTGATGCAACTATATGCACACATACCAATTTTCAAAAAACTACTTACTCAGTTCTGAATTTGATGTCCACTTAATTTATATTAAACACCGATACATTTGAAGAGCAAGACACCTGGGAGCCATTGATGTACAGCAAAAGGGGAGAAAAAAAAGAGGCAGAAGATCTTATTTCCAAAAGCCTACTACCTGCTGCTGTGATAATCCTTCAGGCATGGGAGTCATAATTGCTTCTGTATGCATACAGTCCACATCAATAAATAAATTTAGCTCCTCTTCTTCCAGACATGATGATCTATGATCTACAAATAATTGAATAACCAAAATGTCAACTTTTACAACATGTAGATTGAAAGAAAAAAAAAAAGCAAAAGATCCTATCAATCAAGCACAGTAATTACACAGCAGTCTTATTTTCACTTACCAAACCAAAGAAATTTCCCAGCATTTCTGTATCACATGTGAAATCACATAAATACCATCATCAACAGGTGCTCTAATACAGAACACCTTTCAGAGGTACCTCAAAATCCTAAAAACCACACAGCAGGAGAAAGTCTATGCATCTTTTGCTTGACCCCTACTCCCTCTTCACAGCCAGAAGAACAGGGCTGTCTGGAGTGCAGGACATGACAACTAGGGTTAAAAAACTGCAGTTCCAGGGCCAGCAGTTTTGAAATAAATGACCTCTGGGAAGAAATTAAACACACCCATAATATAATTCAGCTTAAAAGAATTCCATACACACTTCCGTGGCTGAACAGAATAAGTAGCCCAATGTACCAAAACGTTGGCTTTCATCAGAAATGAGAGTAAGGGATTCTGCATTGCTCCCTACATACTAATCTATGCAAAAAGCACCACCAAAGTGCAGTGATAGGTGGCAGCATGAAGCCAGCCAAACAAGCAGACGAGAGCAAAGTATGAGAAACTGTGTCTTAGAATAAAAAGGAAAGGGAAACAGATCTGTTGGCTGGGAGGAATTCAGGAGTTTGACAAATTTGTCACTAGCTTCCTGATGTGGTAAGTGGCTAAGGGATTAAACCGTCCACAGATATCCTGTGGCTGCTACCCAACCTCCAGAAATGCAAGAAGGAATGCCAGGTCCACTATAACACTGTCCTGCTGAAGCAGATCATTTTCTCCTGTGCAACAGCAGGAAGTTAAGGATAGATTTTTGATCACTAAAGTGTGTGCAAATAACTGTCTATTTTCTCTCTGTGAATTAGCTAAGTTCAGAAGCAGTTAAGAGGCCATGACAGGGATGTATGACGTGTCCTGGTCCTTACAGATAAGGATGCAGCTTTATGTTAGCTTGCTCACTGAAAATTCTTGTTCCAGTCTTGTGGTTTTAGCTTCCTAAAACTGTAGTTTTAGAAGCTCTGAAGTTACAACCATTCAATTAATTGGGCAGAAACTTGAAGAGAAAGACATACTACCTCTCAAGACTTATCCTGAAGAAGAAATGAGTCTGTATTCAGTTACTACCCCCTGCCTCTTGCAAAAATTAACTGTGGACTGCTGCTGCTGAGGATCATGACAGAGGGTTGACATTTGCTCTTAACTAGAGAAAGAACACAAATACTTTTAGCTTTTTGATTTTAGACCACTTTCTGTTTTCCCAATCCAAACTCAGCTTTCATCAAAAATCACCAAACTGTGATCAAGCAGAACAGTCTCTTCCCTTGCTTCCACTCTTAAGCACAGAAAGTGTTATCCCTCAGCCACAACAAACTTTTTAAATAGTCAACTACCACTCCCCTGAAAACCATATCATAACAGCAGACTTTCCTGACATGCAGGAGTTACTCAATGGAGGGAACTGGACAAATTTAGTACCTCAACATAATTTCCATACTCCCACATACCAATACCTGGATAGCATCTATGACACTGGTGGGATTTTTTGTTGTTGTCGCTTTTAAGTGGACCCTTCTCTGTGGTCCTCAGGTCACTGAGGTTCTTGCCCCAAACCTAAAACTAGCCAAGATGCATTGACCATACTGTCATCTGAACTTAATATTATACCATAATTTATTGATATAAAGCTGATTTCATGCATCCAGTACTCAGCTCCCAGTACAAAAACCTGCTAGACCATTCACTTCCTTTCTCAGAAATGACTAGAGAGAGTTACAAACACAGTATAATTGGCACATACCTTGAGAAATAAAAGATTTTGTTCTAATGAAAGAACGGCCCTTTTTCACAGCTGCTTTTGTCTTTTCGAGCCCATCTTTGGTACCTTCTCTAGCAGCTCTCATAAGCTTTTGCATCTGTAAAATAAAAGAATAGTCTACATGTTCAGTGAATAACAGGAACACGTCTGAGCGTACCATGCAGAATACTTTTGATAAAAATATCTTTAAAAAGAACACTGTCAAGTAGTTTAGGCTATAAATATAGCCCAAAGTCAAAGGAATATATAGTGAGTACACAGATCCATCAAAGCTCAGATCTGAGCACCTGTACTTAAAATCAAACCCAGAGAAAGGGACTTACTTCACGGCAATATTGTATGCAAGCCTAAAGTAGCAGAAATGCTTAAGAACCTTTCTGCATCAAATGTCTGAACTCAAAATAGTTTCAAATGCTCAACTTTACATAATATAACAAATAAATACTACAAAGAGGTCATTAACGGCCAGGGTTCTTGTCCATCTTCCAATGTCCCACTATCTCTACCAAAGTATTTCTGACCTAAATATAATCCCCTAGACTCAATTCTGTATTAACTATATTCTTGAATAAACACTGTTTTGCAGGATTTTACAACAAATAATTTCATTAATTGAAGAAATAAGTTGATTTAATTAAGAATTGCATGATTTTATAGTATACTACTACGGCAAAAAGAAATTTCATGCAAAAAAAGTAAAAACGGAGTCTTGTGTTGCTAGGAAATGTTTATTTTAAGAAAATGCTTTGTACTTTTGCTTTCCCAAAACGCCCCCATGGCAAAAAAGTCCCCGCTACTGTCAGAGATGTGCTGACATCATCAGCGACATCAGAACACAAACAAAGCTGTCTTGCTGCAACCAGGCCATTTCTTGGTTTGAGATGAAGCTTTTAGCAAAAACCCAGTCTTCTCATACTGGCTCCATTCAGAATGGAGAGCAGGGAGATTCTGACTCCCACAATTTGATCCTGCGTTGATGGAGTGCCAGGGCCAGACTAGCCCTGTGGAACTCACTTGGGTCTCAGAGAGGCACCGGGGCTGTACGCCTCGCTCACACACTAGGGTAAGGGCACCAGTCAGCAGGGAAGGACAATGCCCTATCTCATCTTCTGAAACTGTTCCCATTAAAAATAAGCATGAGAAAAGGTCCTCAACAAAGTACTTTTAAGACAAACTGCATAGTAACAATCCAGCGCATTTAGAATTCATTTCATACAAAATAATGTCTGCTCTTTCAAGTTAATATTGAAAGAAAAAGACAACATTGTCTGTGTTGGAAAAGCAATCATTTAAATGTAGCTAGTTACAAAAATCAACTACACTACCTTCAGCTCATGTTTTTGCTTTAGTTGCTGAATCTCTACTGCTCCCACAGTGTTTGCCATCAAATCTTTCATCTTTTTTTCATAATGCTCCTTTAAACGCGTTAGGTCATGAGAAAGCTACAGTGTATAAAAAGACACAATCTTTTCAAAAAGCCTGTAGTGCAAACTTCATGCTAAAGTACTCGCGTATATCATGCATGTTGCCCCATCTGCCTGCTGATACACAGACGACTGAGGGAAAATTATCATTCAGGGAAGCTCCAACCTGACGAATGGACCATCACTCCTGTGCATCGCTGAACTTTCTGAAACTCAGCCAGGCACCTTTCTGCTACGCTGGCAACTGTGTAAAGAGAGGGCAAAGTCACTTAGGCTAAGCTAACTGTGTATTAACTATATTGTGCACATCTCTTATAAACCGTATGGAAACAACGCATCAGCTTTAACCACCAGCATCATTCATTGGAGCACAAGCCCTAGTGAGTATATTTCTGACTATCCTTCAAAACAGTGAATCAGAATAATTCTCAAAGGCTGAAGAACCTGTGGAGGTTGCTGGCACCTGAGAAGATGCAGATCAACAGTGCCAGTGACTCGGGTAAGGAGACACTAACAGGGGAGGATGCACACAGTCTTGTCATTTCCACATGCATCTATCAGCCTTATTGTATGACCATGGGTGTAACCATCTCATACATTAATTTATCCATTTGCAAGTTAAGGAGAAGATTGCAGACGAATGTTCTGAATACTAATTAACATCTGTTAAACATTTTGAGAATGCCAGATAAAAGAGGTTAAAATGTAACCAGAAAAAAATATTTGATGCACCCTATAATAGAAGTCCAATGGAGAAACCCTCAGCTTGATGTCAACAGAGTTATTTGGCAAGAGATGAAAGTATCAGGAAAGAGAAGGCCTACTGAGTTGAAAACAAAGGGACAGGTCCAGCATTTAGCTGCACTAGGCTGGGTCAGGATGCAACTACCTCCAACATGATGATTCTGGCATTACAGCAGTGTAATAAAGAACAGCATCTGGTTCACAGACTAGGAATGTCTAATAGCACAAAACCCTTACTGTCTTAAATAAATAAATAAAATAATAACCAAGAGTCATAATGAAAAAGTGACTTTGAGGGAAGTCATACCAGCACTTAAAATTAAAAATCCCACCTCCAACCTTCCCATACTTTTCAATGGTCACTAAAGACAATAAGCAAGGCAAGTCCCTCACAGGCTCTGAAAGGCTACAGAAGGAGATGTGCTGGGAAAATACTGTAACATCCTCACAGGACCTGAGAAGAACGGAGAGTTAGTGCAAGGAATGAATACAGAAAAAAGGTATAAAGTGGAGTGATTTCTGCCTGTGTTGAAGTGCTGGTGCAGGGAGGGTTGGGGTTTTTTTGTTTTGGTTGATCAGTTGGGGTTTTGGGGTTCTTTGTTTGTTTGTTTTAATTTCAGGAATCCTAAAGTTTCTATCTTTCCTTATTCTCTGCCAAACCCCTTCTCCAGTTTCCTGACTCCTCCACCTCCCAGTAACCCATCCAGGTGCAGCAGCCTCTCTGACTTCTCCATCCACCAACTAATGCGTCCCTAGACTCCTCATCCCCATCCTCACAGGGCAATCCTCAAAACCTTTTGTCACAGGCCTGGAAAAGCCAGCTGCAGGGCAGTACCCCCGAGCATGCAGCTCTCCTCTCACTACTGTTGCTCAGACACTCTGTGCCTGATCCTGGCACCATCACTCTCAACCCACTGCCAACAGTTTCCTGTGACAGATCAAAGTATACTTTTAAGTGTTTAAAAAATGGCTTTAAACCTTGCTTTGCGCGCATGTGTAAATAGATACCTTTGACTATGGCCAAAGCTGAAGCTACAGGTAACAGGAAAAGATTAAAAAAAAAAAAACAAAAAAAAAACCCAAACCAACAAACCAGCAGCCATATTAAGATTTACACCCTGACATGCATAGGCTTTTCCTGGTCTCTTCCAAAGGCATGGTGGGGGGGGGTGGAAATCAAACCCCATTTTCTTCAGTCTAGTTAAAAAACTCCCCAGAATGACACAGCTGCAATAGCTTCAACTTATTCTAGTCAGCATAAAACAAAAACAAAACCAGGATGAGCATTCAGCTTACAAAGTGCTGATTTGGGTGGGCTCAAGTGTTGCAGTTAATCACTCACTCCCTGATTTCCAAAGGGCAGGCAGCAAGGATGGAGGTGAGGGGAAAGCAGATAACGTGTACTGGAAGGAAGCAGAGACAGTGAGGCTTTTATTCTTATCAAGATAAGAAACCTGCAAAATGAAAATAAGGGTCTCATGGAAGAACACCCCGGCCGCTATCTCTACATCCTCCAGCCACAGGGTGCTGGAGCGGCTAACAGTACGCAGTTGTGAAGTGGCTCTTGGGGGTCTATATCCCTAGCCAGCACACACTGGGGGGCCCTGAGGATTTTGCAATGACTTCAGGCACTGAACCCAGCATTGCCTGTCCCCACTGTGCCCCACACCCCTGTCCTCCAATTGCTCAGAGCAGGGAATCGGCAGTGGGAGGCTGCCCAGGTCCCAGGCAAGACTTCCCTCTCACAGAAAGGGCACAAGCACAGAAGGAGAAGAGCCGAAGCAGCGAGAGCACGGGAGTCCAGGGCTCCTCCTGATGTGCAGACAGATGCAGTGAGGGCAGGCACCCATGCTGTCAGTGTCTTCCTGCCTCCCACGGCATGGATGTAGCCAAAGATACTAGACCAGAGACGTGTCACAGATGCATCATTTTAATCACACCACCTCTTGTCCATCCTTTATAAATGGTACAGACATCTCTTTGATGACAAAAATCTTTTATTCGGGCGGGGCAGGGGGGGCGCAGTTAAGCTCAGTCACCTTCAAACAACCAAAGAGGTACAGACCTAAGACAGAAAGGCAGGGAACACTGGTGAATAGTTTTGTGCCTTTTGAGCACGTGAAGGACCCCAAAACTTCAAGTCTTGTCAGGCTTACCCCCGCATGCTGTTCACATTATTTTCCACATGCATTTACCACTTACACTAATCCAGCAGCTACAAAAGAAGAAAAGGTGAAGAATTGCCCACAAGCAAAAATAATCTCATTTTAAATTTCACTTTTACCCAATTTGAATTTTTTCTTTTTTTAAGGAGCTTCTGTTTAATATTTTCATCTTTTCTTTTCCCTGTTACATTTTGTTGCAGACTGCCTCACTCCCACACTGATTCATGTCTCCTTTAAAAAGATGCTGTTGGCATTTGAAACTGGATTGAGAAGGGAAATACAGGTGAGAAAGGCAAGTGTGGGAAATCGGGATAACCTCAATGACTGAGCAGCACTGCAGGATACATACATGTCTCTTGTGGTTGCCTCGCAAAAAGGAGCTGGGAATTCCATTTTTACACTCAGAATCACTCTGTTCTTCATAGCTTTCAAACTCACTTGAACTCCACCCATATTCCAGTGAGCTGTTTCCACCATCATCACCGTTTTCAACATCATCATAAATCATCTCTTCTGCAAGAATTAAACCAAAATTAAAAAACGTACACTGAAAGTTCTGTTTGTTTAGACACCAAAAAAATTGTTCAGGATGTACTATAAAGAACTATACAGACTTTCGTATGCACATTTTTAAATGTGAATTAAATCCAATATTCAAACAGCCAATGTGGGTTGCCTTTGTTGAAACAGAGTACTAAAAGAGAACAGTGTTATGGGTACCCACCACGATTCTTTTAACATACCATACTCAAATTACACTGTTATGTCCACATCCCACAACATGTTTTAGAAGAAATTCAAAGGAAGTTTGAACTGTAGCTATGAAGACACATCTGCACTGAGAAGAAGCATGCTTCCATTTGCAAGCTTGCCATTTATCCCTAGGAACATCTTCATCATCAGCTCAAATGGCAAATGCTAAAACATTTCAAGAGTCAAATGACAACGTCACTACTTCAGGCAGAACATATCAGACCAAAGTAGCAAGAAAAATATTACACTATGGTATTTCATGACTTGTCATTCTTGCAACTCCACAAGTCGCTAGGAGTCTCCCATATCTGCAGGTTACCGTGCCCATAATCTAGTCTAAGAGCTTGAAGTATTAACCTTTTCAGGATATAGAAAGCTATATTACAAAGGCTGACCAAAGTATCACCTGTTAAAGACACAGGTCTTTTTGTTGGCACAGATGTCAAGTATGACAAACTGACTTAAAACAAAATAGAAAAATTTTAGTGCCAATTACTTATCAGGAAACAGGCATGCACTCTACATGCAGCAACATTTGTCATTAGAAATAGAGAAGTGTGGACACTTCTACCAGGGATCGTTATTGTCAGAAGATATAAAGCAGCATTTAAAACTGTCTCATATTAAATTCAGTGAACAAAAGTTGTGCTTTCATTTTAAGATTGAAGTTTTATTTAAATTGAGAAAAAAAATGTACTCAAAGGAAAAGCTGACATTTTACACATCCATTTAAACCCTGGATTCTGTGATTTAAAAAAATAACACTTTGACCAATAATACTATTTTAATATTAACATTAATTAAATTCTTTATAATTACACAGAAGAATCTCCTGTAATTTGGAAGAATTAAATTTTAAGAATTCTTTTTTAAACCTCCATGCATATCAAGACTGTTCTTAAAATATACTTACTGAAGAAGACATTTTAGTGGTAATCTAGCTCAATGAATAATTTAAGAGAATCATCATAGTCAGTCAAAATAAGTCAAACTTTTGCAATGACAGTATTAGGGCAGGATTTACCCAGTGGTTTGGTGGACATATCTTGTCCACATGCTAATGTAGACTGAGCTCTGACTGCGACTTTTTTGCAATAGTTGTGTCTCCCTGACAAAATATACAATTAACAAACATTAAGATCATGAATGTACATAGATGAAATTCCCCTCACTACCTATCTTCTCAGAATCTTTCCATGTCTTTGGGGACAAACAGAAAGCCAAAATTTTAATTAATGTCTCCTAGGTTAAGCTGAAAATTCTGACTGAGATGCTCAGCAGAGCTTTGCTCCGCATGCCACATCCCTCCCCAGCTCAGCCTCCGGGCCTTGGTGTACGTGCTTCCTGACCAAGCAGTGACAGCGCAAAGATGTCCCTGCCCAGAGCAGCACAGTCCACTGAGGGACCTTCCAGTAATAAAAGCATTCAAGTCATGAATGTAACATAATACTTTCATATAATAAATGAAACACATTTCAGTAATAATTTGTGAAACACCTTGCCTGAACACTACTAACAACAAGAATTGAAAACGTTACAGCTTTAATGATAAATATGGTTTTCACACAAGAAAGCTCAAGTGTTTTCTTGAATCATTAACAACTTCAGTATTAAACACCTACACCGTCTGAGAGCCATGACAAGTAGATGCTGAGATCCTAATAAGCCGATCCACTCAAAACACAAAATCAGTTAGTAGCAACCAATCTTTAAGCACAGTCTTCACTATACCAAAAACTGCAAAACAAATCTGAGCAAGAACTCATTGAAATAAGCTTCTTGAGCCCTAGCTCCACCATTCCCAGTAAAGGTGAAAACTTGGCTCCATCAACTACTTTTAAGATCTGTTCTGCCCCTTCCAAACATGGTCACACCATCAGGAGCTGGACCACCCCAAAGCTGAAATAAAACTTTTCTGTAGAGTCACAGTCAGGATGCTAAACAGCTGCTCTGAACCTCCTATTCCATCTCTCAAGTATTTTTACGTTGAAGGGGCACTTTCAAGAAAAGAGCAGTTCTCTGCATAACCATGACAACGATGATTTATCATACATTATTTAACTATTTAAAACACACTTTTCCTACGTACCTTGCCTTGTTTAGGTCACTATAGCTACAACACCCAACACTGTAAATCTCTAATATACAGAATACTCAGGCATTTGGGACAGTATCTATAGAATAAAGCAGAATTCAGCTTCTGAGAAGAGGGGCATAGCAGACCTGCTGAGATAGTGTCTTTCAAGAGTTAGTTTAATTCTGAACTTTGTAAGACCTACCAATTATTGACACAGTGTTAATTCCATTTACATATATTTTAGGTACTTAATGAACGTATGTGCATGTATACTGAATAGATAATTCCATATTACATTGCTTTCAATGTGGGCTGTATTACAAAGACCTCAAACCTGGTTCAGAGTCTGAATTTTCTCTTGGCACATCATCGTAAATTACTTCATCTGGGTCTAAAAGCAAAACAGAAAAAAATAATAAGAACCCCCTAATATTTGAATGGGACCAACAAACAGTGTTTAAGAGGCATTTGGACAATGCCCTTAACATGGTTTAACTTTTGGTGAGCCCTGAAATGGTCAGGCAGTTGGACTAGATGATCATTGTAAATCCATTCCAACTGATAAGTTCTATTCTAAAGAATTTTGGTTATATTGGCACATATAAATGCAATGGAGATATGACTCATACTAGCAAAATGCTAGTGGAGAACATCTAATCATCATTCAAATAATGCAATAATGCACAAAACCAGTATAAGGTATTTATCTGGTATTTATCTAAGTTTTGTCTACATTGTTTATGATGACCTTTGGTAGCCTGAAAACACAAATCCACTTCAACAGCCAAGATTTCTCTCCTTTTTACAGCACTATGGCAGGCACTGTGCTTGTCAAGTGATGCTCATTGACTTACTAAATGGCTGTAGAGAAGCTGTAATAGAATTTTTTTTAAAAGAACGAAAACTAAATAAGGTAATGATCATTGTAGTACATTAAGAGGCAGAATGAGGATGCAAATTCTTCAGTTCCTCCAAGAGACATGCAAGATGAACCTCCAGCCCAGTGGGAACAGCTGAGAACAGGCAAGATAACCTGTCCTCAAACCACATGGTCTCTGTTCTGGTTTAAAAGGCAGCTGCCAGCCAAGGGCACATACCAAAAAAAAGTGGCAATTCCTTCCCTTCCAACTTCTCCAAGAACTTATTTGCCAATTACTCCATGAGAAGAACAATTTCATATACACCCACAGAGCAAACTTTGAACTGGAGCAAGTTTCCACTGCATACACCCTGATGGAGCCAAATTATTTCCTTAAGGCATTAACAAATTATTCCACAGACTCCAAAAAGCATTCCATAGAAAAGTGAATGTTAACTTTATTCTAAAATACACAATTTTATTAAGCTGCTGAATGTTTTAACTGGTATAACTTGGTTCTGGAATATATCTGAAAAAATACAATAAAAGTGAACATTGACATTCCTGTAAAATACATATGTGCATACAGATACACACATACCGTTGATCACAACTTAAAACTGACCTTCTATAGTTGCACTTCAGTGCTCAGAGATACTTACTTTCCATCCATGCTGTATTTGCAGGATCTGCAACCCACTTGGCCAGAGCATCATCCTCCCTCTTGGCCTGGTTATCTTCACTTGAAAAAAAGGCCACAAAATAAAAACATTAAAAGCTACACCACATGTTTTTAAACAATTGTGAAGACAAGACAATAAATATCTTGCTGCCTTCCAGTTCCCACTCCAAGGCTGCTGATTAGTCAAAAATGCTTCCTCAGTATGTAATTAGGAGATTAATAATCTATTCTATTTAACAGTGTGACAATTTTAGTCAAGAAATTGAAAACACTTCCCTTCCAATCTTGAGAAGTATTTTGCTTTTGAGTTCTTCTACCAGAACACAGAAAACTCTCTCTTAGGAAGCACTGAAGTGAGAGCTGCTCTTTCACTGTAAATAAGACTAAAGATGTTCTGGGCTACATCAGGAGTCATCGGTCCTGACGAGGCTGTTATCCTCCTATGGTTGGTACTGGTGAGGCTGAACCTGCAGCAGCACATCCAGTTTTGGCTTCCCAGCACTCCCTTTCTACAGAGTTGTGGCGAAACTGAAGCTACGTCTATAGAGATGTGGAGAAATTTAAGTTGGGGACTAAAGCACATGGCCTACAGGGAAAGAGGTGGAAGACACGGAGCTTCTTTAGTCTGGTGAAAAGAATGCTATGGGGTCATCCAACAGCAGCTACAACTATCTGAAAGAGAGATACAGATGGAGTTGGGTTTGGGTTTTTTGTTTGGATTTCTTTTGGGAGGCTGGGTTTTTTTCAGTGCCAGATGATACACAAGGGGAAACGGTCAACAAACTGCACATTGGAAGATTTGGTTTGGACATTAGGGGGAAAAAAACCAAAAAACCAAAACATCACCAAAGGGTAGTACAGCAGGGAAGACTGCTCAGGAAAGCTGCAGCATCTCCATCCTTGGAGGTTTTTCAAAGTTCAGGCACCAAGGCCATGGCTGAGCTAATGGCGTGTTGGCAGTGGTACTGCTGAAAGCAGCAGGCTAGACTACAAGATCTCCAGCAGCCTGTTGCAGCTGACATTACTATGACTATAAAAATTAAACCTAGTTCCTTCAAAAATGTCATGCATGGTTATACAAACAAGACCTCAACCAGTGCTGATTTTGGTATACAAGCAGAGTTACAGAGTTAAAAAAAAAAGGAAATAAACAAATATGGAAGCATCACACAAGAAAAATAAAATATTTATCAAATGTAAGTTTCCTTAGGAATTAAGGTTTTACAGATCATTAAAACATGCTGAACTGGCAATCACCTATTTTGAGGCTCCTCTGAGTTTACAGAATTATAATGACATTCTTCAGTTGCTGACTGCGTACCTGCCAAGTAGAGAAAAAAAAAAAATACCAAAATGCTTGGAATGCAATGTCAGTGTGATTCAAATGGTACATTTTAGCATAAGAAACTGATTTTACTAGTTCATTGCTAATGAATAATCTACTTCTATACAATATTCTTATTCCTAAACACATCTAAAAAAAATGTAGTTTCTTCAAACTATCCGTTTTTGCCAGTGAAAGAATTCAGAAACACAGCAATTTGGTATAAGAGCTGTTAAGAGGAAATTACAATGTCCGATGCATTTAATTCTAATCTCTCAAACATATATTCCTCTACAGGTAATAACAACCACACAAACATTTGCTTTTACTTGCCAATATTCCTAATGGTGATAGACAGCAAAGGCTGCAAAAAAAAAAAAGTATCACAGTACATGGAATTACAGTAGAATAGCTGTCTAGCTAAAGAATAGTATATTCAAAATACAAGAAAGAAAAAAAAAAGGCAGGACATGGGGAGCTTTCTGTTCCTCCTGCTCTCTTGACATTAAGCTGTCAGCTTTGCCAATTCTGGTTACAAAATGGGGGACTGTTCCTGTTTCTGTAATAATCCATAGTTATTTCCCTTTCGAGTTTCCTCTTCTGTCTTAAAGTTGTACTAAAGGACAAACAGAATTCAGCAAATCATCAAGGAAAAAACTCCCACAGCAACTCTAAATCCACAAGGATTGGAAAATAAACAAACAAACAGAAGTACATATAGAAAAGGTAGAAAGGACAGGAACTCTGCCAGGACCTAGGTAAAACATGATAAGGTATGAGAAGAAACCATTTGGCTTGAACACTGAACTATGGCTCTGGAAATTATGTCATGACATTAAAAGGGAATTAGCGTTAATCAGTATTAATGGCAAGATAAGACAGGAGTCCTCCCTTGTACTCTATGTACATACTTGATACTTAGGTACATACTTGAGATACTTAGGCACCTCAATCTTAGTTTGGCAAGCAGAGTCTGACAGGAACATTTTTTTTTTTAATAAACTGACAGTTTTCTTCCGAGTCTGACAAGAAATTTTAGTTCATATTGCAGGATAGAATTCTTTTTCTATTTTGACACAGTATCTCCCAGACACATCCAGGCTGAGTGCTACACAAGCATTTCCAAAACAGCACAGGTACCTGAAGTTAAACAAGGATTCCCCTTCAAATAAAGTAAGGTGCATACAGTACCTTCTTCATCTACAGAAACACTGCGTATTATGACAGGACTGGAGTATGCTGGCAGTATCAAAGGTAAATTAGATGGCACAGCATAGCCACAGGGCACGGGAACAGAATAGCCACCAGACAAGTTTGGACTTGCACATTCATCTTGAGGACTTGGTTCTGGTGATGGGGATGGATCCTTGTCTTGGATTGGTGAAATATTTATGACTGAGTAGGGATTTACTTTGGCTGGAGTGCCTTCTGCAGCAGGTTCTGATGTTCGTACCTTCTCGCTGTTTTCTAAATTATCGGCCCCTTTAGTCAAAAAATTAATCAAAAAAATAAAGTTTTATTTTTCATACTTGTTCAAGCTGCTTAGTATTGCTTTTTGCTTATATGCTAAGCACTGACATGATCCTTACTATACAAGTTGCTTACAGTCTATGACTCATAAAATTCCCACCAGTAGTGCTATCCTCCCCATTTCACAGATGAAGAATGCAACAGCAGCAAAACAAGCCGGATTACAAGCCTGCCTATGGACAAAAACAATAACTGGATTCTAAATCCTTAACAGGAGGATTTCTGACAAGTAGCCAGGGTCCTCTTTTGCTTGTCGTAAGCACACAGCTCAAAACAGCCTTAAACCTTGAAGGTCAAAAATCTGAATTCTAGATGAATTTGGATCTTACAAACACAAATACAAGAAACATTTTAGGAATAGCCATGAGGAGAGAAAAAGTTCACTGGAGGGACACTGATCAAAGAACAGTACTGAAAATGCTCTGTTAAGAAAAGGGGAAAGAAAATAACTTTCCAAGTTTTCCTCTTTGGAAATAAATTATTTTCTGTTACACAAAGCTCCTGGTGTCTCTTGAGACAAGCTGATGTGCAGCAGAACCAAAGGCCTCTCCAAAGCAAGCTGCAGAGCTGCATCCCAAGCAATCAAAAGTTTTTTGAGCTCTAAGTACAATTTCACAAAATGGTAAGCGAGCAACAAATTTTCACAGAAAGATGGTGTTTAAGTTCCAGATTGCCAAACTGCATAGTCACCTGAAGAGTTATCTACCTTTAATTGCCATGAGCACCATGACTCCGCTTACAAAAGGAAATTGGATCCAAGTCAGCAAAATCAGCTGTTGTCGATTTGAGCAGAATACAGCTATTTCCAGACTACACCTCAGCACTGAGAACATCTGCATGTGTTGTAACAAATGTTTTAATGTTTAGCAAAATAAGACTTCTGTTTATGAACAAAATTCATACATTCAGACACCATTTATTTTTATGCACATCATCTTGAGATCAGCAACCAGCAAGCTTAGCTGTGAAAGCAGCTTATCTCGAGCCCTCCACATGCCATTAGAGCTGCAAGGGCATAAAGTTTTCCTGTAGCATGGCACTGTGACTGAGACCAATCCATTGGTTTGGATGTCACACTTGGATGGGAAACCTCACAGGAATTACATGTGATGGTCATTTGCCTTGTCAAATCTACCATGACTTTAACTAGCAGGAACATTCAAAACAGTTGTACGATATTTCCATGGAAACCTCTTTTTACAAGTATTTTTTATTGCATTGGCAAGAAATGGGATCCTAGTCTTGACTATTTAGCTTAGTGGAGGCACAGCCCGACAGGCTGACTTACCTGTGGCATTAGCCTCTTGGTGCTCTATGTTATTTCCAGGACCAGGAGGAGGTGGAACAAGGGTTTGCCTGTCTGCTTCTGGTATCTCATCTCCACTGTCAAACTCAAACTGTTCTCCCTCATCCTCCTCTTCATCATTTGTATCTGTGGCTTTTGGTTCATGCTCTAGAACTGTGCAGAAAGACACGCTTTTGGTTGTTTGCTCTTAATAATAATTTCACGGGACCAGTAAGTGTTCCACATTACGAATTAAGCTTATACAATGAACCCTTAGATTTTTAGGTTACTGGAAGAGAACAAAAACTCCTTGACACGTTGATAACCTCATGCAGTTTTCAATAAATCCTTTCATGTAAACAATGAAATTACTTGGAAAGCAATTAAGACGTGATAATGCAAATACCTTCGCTTTTGTCATAATGAACCAAACCCAAAATATTTTTAGGAAAACACTTAAGTAGCTGATTCTTTAAACAAGATAAATTCACAGATTAATTTATTTGTACAGGGACTTTATAACTCCAAGTAATTTTTCCTTTCTAACTCAAACTTCTGAGTCTATTCTTTCTCAAAAGTGTCAAGATGCCAGTGAAGGTAACTTTCTTCACACACACTGTGAGAGACCAGCAGATTGGTTTTCCTACTCCAATCTGAGGTAATTTTAAACCAATGACCTTATGCAACATGCCGTTAGCCCTATTACCACACACAAGGTGCGCTCCAGGGGGGGCTGACTTTTCAGTTCTTACCTTTGAAGTAATGGCTGAATAATTACACCGTAATA
>VYZV01028050.1:13789-38249 GCA_013401275.1 Pandion haliaetus | reverse complement strand
GGGCAGGTGTTGTCCTCACTTGTGAAGACCCTGCAGCATAGATGTGGCACCGTACACGGGGCTGGAAAGGGGGAGCAAGAGGAAGTGCCAGGCGGTTTCCCTCCGTGCTATTGTTCTTACCCACAGGAGCCTGGAGAACCCACAAAGGTTTAAACCCCCTCACTGCCTTACCGACCACTGTTTTTGCCATGAGTTCACATCGTAAGAAGCTGCCTACAGCATCCAAAGCTTCTGTCAGAGACACTGCACGGAGGAGGCATAGCCAGAGCAGCTGCAAGGAGAGATGCCCAAACCCACCAGCCTCCTCCCTGCTTCCAGAAGCCTTCACTGCAGCTCCCCAAAACAAAAGGGCTTCGTCCCTCCCTCCCTAGACCTGCCTTAGCTGCTCTCCCACCTTCTAGAGGAGAAACTCTTATCAGAGGTCCCCTTGAAGCAGAAATGTCATCTGTGAAAATTTTTGGGCCCAGCTGACCTTCCTCCCAAGCTCTTCCTCAAACCCATGACCGATATCTAACTTTTACACAGGTGTTCAATAACATATTTAAAATGTTACAAAAAATCCACGTAACTATAGCTTAAAAATATATACTAAAATAGATAAATATGTAAGTACACCAACACGTTATAAAAAAATACACAAAGTTGATACAGTTCCCCCTGCCCCCTCTTCAGGTAACACAAGATAAAGAATTCTTGCAAGGACAATTGGATCTCCTGAGTCATGATGATATTATCAGCTTTTCTACCATCCAGGATGCGTTTTGTATGTTTATGATAAAACCCACACAAACCACAGCTCTAGACCACTTAGATTGTCATAGTAATCAGCATTCCTGCCAAGGCTTCTGTTTCTTCAGGCAGGCTGAGCCAGCATATTTTATCACAGCCACACATAACAAGATCTTTCATGCAGCCTCTCTGCAGGAGAAAAAGTGAACTAATTGCAAAAATAGTAAGGAACAAAAAAGGGGTTATCCTGCATTTATTGTCATGGTTTATGGCTGGGGCAGCAGGACATTCAATTTAATTTTGATGCTTTTTAAAAATCCTTCTGTACGAAGTCAGCCTTTGGACTAAGGCTTTTAATTTTTGCTTTTGTCCATTAACAATATTATTTTTCTTTTCTGAAAGATACAAAAAATCCTGCAGAGCTCTTCCAAGGGATTCAAGACAATCACAGCATTCTTTCCTGATTCAGCATCTATCTGACTAGGCTGTACTACTTGCTGCTTGACAGTAATGGGGAAAAGAAAGAAAAAGGGGGTGGGGGTGGTTTTTTATTTCTGTTTATTTCTTGTTTCTTTATGGTTTCAGTATGTCTGCGTACTTCAAATTTGGAAAACACAAACCTATGAAATACTAAGTAGAGTGGGTTTTGTGAATACCAGTGTGTGAGATGTTGGTTAGTCACGCAAGCTAGGCAAGTAAGTAAGTAGATGGCAGTCACAAGCAGGTTAACAGCCACAAACCCACAACTTTTCCTGTATATGCACTGCTACCTGCCACTCCTCTCGCTGTACTATATAAGTGAACCACAGCAGCAACCACTTCAAATATATAAAGTAGCTCTGTCTGCACTTCATACGGTGGGAGAAGGGAGAAGGTGAGGTTCTTGGAATAAGTTGATCCTTTCTGCAGGATTAGGCCACTCGGGCAACTGGGGCATTGCTGGAGCAAGGCTCAGCTGAAAGCCATGAACCCACCTGCTCACTGGAAGTGAATTCTAGACACTGGCAAAAGAAAAAGTGTGTATGCTTACGAAATGCCCAAGCCACGCAGGGAAACGTCACGGGAGCAGCAGGCGCCCCTCTGAGGTTTTGTGGCTGGTTTAGGGAGCTTCTGGATCCAAATACTTCCTTAGGGCATACAAAGGTAACTTAGGTATCAGATGCCTGATAACTCCCTACTCTAGCACTTTTACACTGATGCAATTCCCCAGGCACTCAAATCCGCGCAGTGCCATTTGTCAGAGACAGACAATACCTGCCACTGGCAAAAAAAAGTAATTTGAGACACTAAAAGCAAAAGGAACGATTCAGGATCCAGGAGCAAAACCTGATCAACCGATGCACTTTTCCCCTTCAACATGCCTCCCCATTCCCCCTGAAAAAGCAACCAACTCATATTTTATGATTGTGGGAAAAAAATCTTAACACAGGAATTGATTTTCTCTATGGGTAAAAAAAAAAAATGAAGCTGCCACCTAATTTTTTTCTGTAATAGCTGTTAATGGCTTACTTTGCATCATAAATAACAAAGGCACAGACTACAGCCTGGAAAGATCCCCTAAATCGCATCACTGATGGGACAGTGGGTTAGGATTACAAAACAGACCAAAAAAAAAAGATAAATTCCTTTCTCAGATTACACGTCCTTTAGAAAGGGCAGACTGGAGACAAATATCCTCACTTCAGAAAGAAAGTCTTAAAACTGTATTTCAGCTTTGCATCACTTTTGCATTTGCTTAATTCTGCAGGTATAAAGATAAACTTTAACCCTTTAAATTTACTGATCCCTTCAGCCTCATACTTAATAAAAATATTCTCCTTTAAACTTTTAATCTCAAGGGCATACTATTTCATTTGACAGAAAAAGTATTTTAATAACAAAAATAAAGCGGGGGTGCTTTTTGCTTCAACTGAAGAGCTGCTCAGCACTGCAGATAAATACAGATTATGTCATACAATAAAAGACATCTTGAATAACTACAGTTTTGAAAATATGTTCTTTTTCTACAGCTGTGTTATGTCAAAACAACACACACATACAAAAGCACTTGTGAAGTGCTACAATAAATTAGGAAGACACACAGCATAGTTCCACTTGGGCTGAATTTAACTACAAAAACCCACCACAGATCTTGCAAAATTTCATGCTCATGAAGAAAGCCCCAGTTCCTCCAACCCTTTAACTGTAAATCAAAAGGATCAAACCAAAAAATGCATTTTCCAGGCAACTGTGCTTGCAAAGAAAAACTGTGGGGGTGAGGAGGGGATTTCCAAAGGCAAACCCACACCTCCAAAAATCACAGAGGACAACTACTTTTTTTTTTTTTTTTAAATGTAATTTTAAAATGCAGTATTTTTTTGCCAAAGTAATAAACAAAGACTGCTTAGCATTACAGAGTCTGCCTGGAATTATGTTGAATAATTAAATTTGTTACTAAAAAACTAATTTGCCCTTTTGCCACTACTCACATCCTTAACTTTACGCATGCCAACAGAGCAGTGAGAATACAATAATTGATTAAACTTTCTCATCGTATGCCAATACTGTTCTGCAGCATTTGCTTTGCAAATGCTTCAGGGAAATTCTTGCAAATCTAAAAATTTCTATTTGGAGTTTTAAAGCATGAAAAAAAAAATCTGATATAATGGAAAAATTGCCTGCAAGTTAAATTAAGTGTGAAAGTGCAAATTCAGGATTAGAAAAAGGAATATATACTCTCATAATTGTTAGCACAACACATGGATTTATGACTTTTTTCTGTGGTATGTTATTCAGCGAAATGACTTTTTCTTAAGCTCACTTCAAAAACAAGCTAACTTAGGCTGTTTTTACAGAGATCTGCTGGGGCATAAGCAAATTTAAACAATTTTTGGTTGCACTGCCAATTGCAAAGCATTCTTGGCACTATCTGCTGCTTTCCAATTCATTTTCCTTAATTTATTTATAGTTCAATGTAATAGAGCTAAAGAGTTAAAAGAGTGACATTAATTTTAAAGCCAAGATTAAACTAGTGAAGCTTCATTAACAGTCTTCTTCAACAGTTTATTTTAGAGCTACAGAAGCAAGACAAAATAGCTCTGCACTTACTATCAAGTGCACTTTGAACACAGTGCGAACACAAGGGGGGAAAAAAGGCACCCCAAAACTCTGTCCTCCCTTGCAATTGTGTAAATCAGAGATGAGGTTGAAGAAGTCAACTGAGTTTCTTCCATGGAAAACCATCATCAAGGAAGAAACAAACAGAATCCCAAGCAGGAACAGTTCAGCAGTCTGGAGCACAGTAACAACAAACCTGGAAGCCCTGTACATAAATAGGCACACTGCCATCAAGAAATATGAATATTTTATGTTATGTTTTAAGGTTTGAAAAATATCTTTAGAAATCAAAGTAAGGCTTCTGTATAATTAGGAATGTCACCCTTGTAATCAGTTACAGTCTTTTTTTTTTTTTTTTAATTAAAGTTAGCAGGGAACTACAGAACAAAAAGAGGAAATGCATCTATTATATTTGAAAGAATCCACAACAAAGAATTTTCTATAGACTGAAGGAAATGGTAAATATGCGTGTTCTTAGAAGGGAAAACTACTTTTTCTTTCTCCCTCTAACAGTCACCTTTCTTCCAACACTTTTTTGGGGGGAAGGCAAGGTGGAGGCTCTACAGTGTAATCTCTTGTATATTCACTGAATGCCAAATTTTGGGGTTTTTTTTTCTAAATGATAAACATTTTTAGTCACTTTTACCATATCGCCATGTTACACTGACCAATGAAGAAAATAAGTGGATAGTGCTTCAGAAGGAAAATATCTAATTATTATTCAGTGAAAAAAATATTAATACAAATGAACCTAAAGCAGACTGGCAGGAGCTGCTTGTTCCTATTCCAATGTGCAGCTTTAAAACATTTACCTTTTTTACTCATGTATTTTGGATTGCAACAAGACACTTGGGACTGCATAGACCCACCTTCCTTCAACTGAATTCCCCACGTTTCAATTTCCTACAAATTCTTATCTTGAAACATGCAAAACTCTTCAGTAAAAAAATACTAAAAAAGTTTACTATCTCAGAGTATTTTTAGGTATTATAAAATTTGGTAACTTGCAAAGGTTACAAATCAAAGCAAATGGCCAGGCATAGCAATCTGAGTGCTTATAACTTAACTGTGATACATTCCAGATATTTCTCAGATGAGATACACTTGCCTTTTCAAACCCTTATTTCTAAACGGTTAAAAGCTGCCTAGCTGCTTATGTAAGAGTATGAGGCACTAGATAGAAATAAGGAATGGAAGTGTGCATGTACCAGGAAATAACTGAATTTTTAAGGTTATCGTTACTTTTGTAAAACTAACCATTTGGGCCCATACATACCATGCTGACTGTGCTCCGTGATGAATGAGCTCTCGAGCTGTTCACTTTTTATTTCAGGTGAAATTCCATAGCAGAGGCTTAGTGTTTGTCAGGAAAGTGAACCTTGTGCTAGGAAACACATGCCTGCAAAAGTTCCCTGATTTGGCCAACTTGTAAACCTTTGGAAAATAACAGTCAATTCATATTCAGCAGGAACTTGGAAAAAGGCTTCAAGAGACTTGGTCGCCACTGGACAGCCTCTAGCTTCTCCAGCTTTTTAGCACTGATAGACTGCATTCCTACAGCTAGAAAGCGACATGGCATTTTCTACCCGCTCACGTCTCCCACTTGTGACCGCTACTTCTTCGGTATCAGGAGGGAAAACTGAAGTTAAACTTTCTTTCACTCTGGTACCCAGCTTACGCATCTCTCTTCTGCCCTTCCCCAAATGACACCTCTCCTGGCACTTGTGCGGGAAGAGGGTTGAGGTGTGCAGAGTGACTCGGCTGGGCAGGAGGGACCCCCCAAGAGGAAGGCTGGCTTTTAGGGGCAAGTGCTCCTGCAAACACTGCCCTTCACTGACACTTCCAAGTCACAGCGTGACATTTGCCAGCACACCGCTGGCATCCATAAATCCGCTCCTCATAGGGTCACGCAGGTGGAAAGCGTCTATTTTGCTGGGGGAAAGAAAAGTCCAAAGCAAAACTGTGTACGCAAAAAAACCAGGGGTGAGCACTCCTTCCCATGGGAAGCAGATCAGAGCCAAGGACTTTCATTCCCCTTTCACTTGCAGTTGTGCTAAGCTGGCGCTGCAGGAAACCCAGGTCCCTGCGGTACAGGCACGCTGCTAATTATACACAGCTCGTGCACGCATCCAAAGCATGACCGCAACGGCTGCATTACAAGTCTCTGTGGAAAACAGTTACAAAAAAACCCCAACAAAACTAAACAGTACACATTCATGCAAAAAGTGTTTCCAGTGATGGAAACAAAAGCAAAACCACATGAATTAACAGGCTCTCCCTGCAAATAAACAACAAAGAAATCAGTAAAAATGCTTCTTTAGTATTTCATAAACACACATAATACATACTAATTATGTTGTCAAGCATGCACAACAGATATTATTACTCTGGCTAAAAAACAAACTCAAAATTGAAGTCAAAAGAATGATGAATCTGCCTGCTCAAGTTTCAGAGAGAGACTGCTAACAACAGCATGCCTAATACTAAGGAATATCATTTCTTGAAATAAAGCCCAGATCTGTGGATGTTAGGGAAGATTTACAAATACCAGAAACATTGAACCTTACAAACTACTCACAATGCTAATAATTAAGCTTAAAGTTAGCTAAGAATTAGAATCGAGTTGCAAAAAATCAAGTCTAAAATAAAAACATTAGACATGAACTAGGCTGTCCAGAGAGAAACAGCAGCACCAGCAGATCTGTACTCCTTTGTAACTCCACAAGATGCTTTCCAGTGCTTGACTATGCTATAATCAGAAAGGCTGCTATGGAAAATCAGCATTCTGTGACCATTTACTTCAACTGCATTTATGCTCGGCACACTGGTGACACCTGTATTGTCTGCCACGGCCAGAAATGTAGACCAAGCCTGGTCCCAAGCAGGTCTTTTTCCCCTCAGCACCATATTAATAGATTCTGCCATTAAAGAAATGTTGCTGATGCGCAGCAAGTGAAGTCCTTAAAAGGAGATGCTGTAGGGAAAGTATGTACAGCCATTATAGATCTATACATGGTAGATCACTATCTACGCTGAAAAACACCTATCCATATTAAAGGCTATTAGCTTTCCATCAGTATTAAAGGAATACTAATACACTTAACACTTAATAGTACCAAGGTTACCAGTCTGAATTAGTATAAATACCACCAGGCACCTAACATAGGGTATAGCAGTCAAAACACAAAAGCTACCTTGCTGTCTGACACGTCTTTTGGTAGAGATAGGTGCTGATGATGGCTGCGTAGCTGAGCTCAGCATCAGCTATAGTGCATACAAACTGCCGAACTCACCTATAACATTCTGCCAAATGGACAATCCATGCAGGGAATGGGAAAACCAAAGAGCTTTATTAAAACAGAAATCAAACAGCAGAAGGACATTGGGAAAATGAAGTATCCAGCTCTGGCAGCGCAGGGATGGAGCATGTTGGCTAATCACAGGATACAAGTGTCATGTGAAGAAAAAAGGAAAAGGAAAATTTTCTGGGAAATGTAGCTTTCACCACATAGTTGATATATTTGTGAGAAAATAAACATTTTTAAGGAAATTTCCACCAGTGAGAGCAGCCTGGCTTGTTCTTCACTTTTTCTTCTAGCAGGTATCATCTATTAACATCTAGTTTTCCAAATAATTACTTTTTACATTGAAGCAATTACTGTTTAATGGTTTGAGGAATATGCATTTCTCTAATACAGTCTGTTTAATTCTAATTAGCAACACGATACTGCTGTATCATCTGATAATACCTTGGACTGAAAGGACCTTAAGAGTAATTGGGAGCCCCATGAAGCAGAGAGTGGCAAAAAGAGGCCCTGGAGGCCTAAAACAGGGAGCATGAGATACCACTTTTACAGAAAGAAAACATACAGTTCAGGTACCTAAACTGTGTATCATACTAAAAAGAGCTGAAACCCACCCAAAGCAAAAGCTTAAGTATCCTAGGCCTTGGATCATGTCTAGCAACGTCTTTCTACCAGGCTGACATATTTTACCTATGAAGTAGCAAGGGATTTGACTTAATTTTTGGATCGTGCTTCTTTCTCTACCTTGCCAGCAACCGCACATACTTCCCAGACCAAACCCTCAGATGACTTAGGCAAAGGGATGCCTAAAATCTGGGTCATTGGTCCAGACTGAAAAACCCTTTATCTAGCAATGTGAAAACCGAAGGACTTGCTGGCACTCCCCAAAAGCAACACTTTGAACACCTAAAAGCATCCAACTTCCCTATCAGCATCAGAGCTGTTCATACACTCAGCCTCCTTCCGTGGCAACGGCCCAGGCCGGGCTCAGAAGATGCACGTGGCTTCAGGGATTGATTTGCCTTTTTGGACACACTGCCACAGGTTCATTTTTCCCAACAATAACTCCATCTAACACTCCCAGAGCACTGTGTGCAACCTATTCACATGCTTAAAAATAACTTAATTTAACTATTTGTGTTTTCTCCTCAATGTATTCTGAACAAAGACACAATCTAGAAATTAACCTTTACAGCAATTTACAGCATCTTTTACTACAGAAAAATTTACAGACTAGAACAGAACAGTTACGTCCTGTAAATCCAGGACAATACTGGAAATATTTTGGATTTCAGCTGGCTTCTCACCTATTCATTTCTGTTGTTACCCCTTTGCCCAGCCTAAAGAGCACTATACAGATAGAATGATTTGCAAACAAAGTTTAATATATGCAAAGTTGACAAATCCATTATCCCAGCAACTAACGGGGAGGGAATTTTATAGCATCCCCTTTCTTAGCATTTCTTTTAATTATTGTTTTAATGCATCTTGCTCTTCTTTGCCCTAACATACTAAGGTCCTGTTATAGCTCAAAAAAAAATATACCTGGGGAATTCAAGCAAACTCACGAAAACAGTAATTCTTACATCAAGACTCACTAACTGAAGTCTCCGAAATCCTGTTTTACAATACCCTTTTAACACAGCTTCTACCAGAAATTCTATCGCCTCGGTGGACACTGGCTTGGGCAGGGCAACAATGGCATTTCCTTGGGACCTTTCAGTCCATCAGCCTCAGAGTCCTTCTCATTGCCTCCTTTCATGAGCCATGGAAGGGAAAGGAAGCCCTGCCTTGGCCCCAACATTGGCCGAAGATGACTGCCATAACCAAACTTCATGATTCAGAGCTTCAGCCAGTCCACATGGAAGTCAGGAAGGAATTTCTTCCAACATGAAGAGTCATCTTAAGAATTTGGCTGGCAAGTGTTCTTCATGTGCAAACATGAGTGGGTCACCAACAGATATGCAGGTAGCAAAGAACAATGCAAAGAGCAATCCTAGCCAAAGTTAATTTTACTTCCACCTTCCTTTGTAACACAGAGCACTGCTAACATGCTCCGGACACGTTACACTGAACCAATTCTCTGCTCCCAGGGTAGCACCTGGATTTCCCTTTGTCTCTCCCAGCAACATACAGAACTGGTAATACAGAGACTGGCAAGTCACCCATCAGTGGCAGCATCCCCATCACACAGGAACACATACATCCTTCTTCCAGCCCCTGGAGAAACCTGCACCAGCATAACAGAAGATTTTTCAGGAACTATCATGCTCTTCCCTAACCAAAGTTAGTGAGTTCAACAACAGACTATTTAACAATGAGGTGTATTCCTGCAACAACCCTTCTTTGACAGGCTGAATCATCTTCTGTATTCATTTTAACAGAACTATGATAAGGTCGCGTGTCCTGGAAAGATTATTTCAATGAGGAAGAAAAAAGACAATCTATACAGGGAGTTGGAGGGTTCTTCCCCCAAAAATGTTTATCAAGTATATTTTCCTCAGATTGCTAGGCAGTTTCAGTTCCTCTCTGCAGCAAAAGCAAGCAGTGCCCAATAAATGTTTCATTCAATAATTCAGGCACTTTATTTAACTTATCATAATGCAAACAAGTTTTTACCCATGCTCATGCACAAGATGAAAGAATTATAACAATGTATAAAAAAAAGTTAATCTCTCTGTAGACTCTAGAGTAGAATCATTAGAAGCTTTAGGTATGGTTAGCGAATATTTACCAGGATCAGTGAAATAGAATTAAAAAAAACCCAAACCCCCAAAATTCCTGTTATTTGGCAGCAATTTATCCTGGCCAGCTAATGCTAGATACAAGTCCTAAAAAAGGCAAAAGCAGCAAAGAAAAAAATATAATTCACATCTCTCCTTATATGTTGGCTCACTGTTTGAAATTAAAATTTCAGAACTTAGCTTACGCAAGAATACCCCAAAATCAGTACAAATTCCTTTACAATTTGCTTGTCTTTTAAGCAAACAATACTAGTTACCCCAGACTTAAGATAAAGTTTTGCTGCAACCCCTTGGAAGCCCTTTATCTCATCATCAATTGCTCTTTTTGATGAACATGCCTGGGCCTTGTCCCTGCACACAGCTAGCAGGTCCAGCAGTAAAGTCACCTTACAGAGCAGCTATGTGAATAGAAAAAAACCAACTATAACTTATTATTCAGAAAGAAAACACCAAATACTATCAAAAGGATGAAGTCAACCTCTCAAATCTGTGACAGTAAATCACATCGGATCATTTAACACAGTATAAACATCTAGCAAAGATGTTACTTTATTACTTCAAAACAAAGTAAGATATTACATCTATGTAAACTGTTTTATTTGTAGATGCTAAAACCAGAAGTTTAATTAATCTATTTTCTTTCTTTCTTGTTTTTCTCAATGCTCAAATACACTTGGCTAGAAGAAAAAACACCTAATTAGGACTAACATGTGACACCATAGTTCCATTTTTACAATGAGAATTTTCTTGTTACTCTTTGTTACACAGCTTGTCTGAATTGTCACACAAAATAATTGATCCTTACCTTAAACAATGCGTTCCCCTTTATTTACTGAGAGAAATGTGATCTTTAGAAATAAATAAATTGTTCTGTTACAGATGGGATGTCAGACACCAGCAAGCTACTGCCAGCTTCAAAACAAGGGACCATTCATAACTACAATTCATATTCTGTTCTCATTCTTCTGAAATCTTGGCTCCTCTTTTGCCATCATTTGTAACTGTCTGTATGCTGAAAATAGATATCTAACAAACAATGCCGTTTAGCCCAAGACCAACTCCCTTTATAGCTGCAGTTTAATTTAAGCAGTGTTCTTCTTTCAATCCCCCAATCATAGTAACGTCTTATTTTACTTTGGTCCAAAATACAAGCTTAGGTCCCCCCAGTCTTCTTCACTTCCATAAACTAAATTGTAAAACACACAAGTGCTTTTCTTGTCAATATTATAAAAGCCTCAATTTAACCGCCTTGTCTCAGTCACCAAAGTAGCTTTTTAAAACAGTTAAAACCTATATAAACTACAAAATCATTCACTAAACAGCATAAAAGGTAATTAAGTAATCTGAAATAAAAATATATAGGACACAGAATAAGAAGCAGTTCCCCTGGCAGAAGAATACAGTTGTCTCTACAGCAAAACACAGCAGCCGTCCAGCAGCTCCCTATTAGGGTTAATCAAAAACTTTTCTAAGTTTTTTTTTTGTTAGAATATATAAAGTCTTCCCAATGGGAACTTTTATGAGAGTACAGTTGTTCCTATTTCACTCTTACCCGCAGACTCAAGCCAGACTTCCTTCTCAGGGACAGAGGAACTATGACCATTTTAGTATTCCGGCGCTGGCAGGCAAACAACAAAAATAACAGCGGAAAGACACAATCACAGCACTCGATCACATACAGGATATGTAGATTTAAGTCCCTGGCCTCTTTGCTCTATGTCTCTCTGTATCAGGAACAAAAGAAATATCCCACTCACAGCCCTAGAGAGCTGATCATTTGTATACAAATGTGAATAAAATGCTTTTATGATCGGTGTCTAGGAGATTTCTTCACAGTCTGTTTTCAGTTTTAAAAAAAAACAAATTTCATTCAATTGACAAACATCTTAAATCCTAAACTTCAGCAGAACAAGGTTTCTCACCTAGCTTTACCCACAGTACTGGGGACAGTGGTGTAGGTGAGTGAACATCCAGCTCTCCATGACACCTGGTCTTTAAGGGTACCTCATGCTTCCCAAATGAAGAGTTACAAGTGATTCTCTCTCAGGTAAAGAGAGTACTTAGCAGTAATACAAAGACTATGCTATCAAATTCATTCTCACAATGTCCGTGTACAAACACTGAAATTTCAGTATTTCACTTTAAAATGTTAATATAAATAATACGTTGATTTCCTATAAACAGGAAACAAAATATACCATTTGTTCACAATTCAAGAACTGTATGGCGATGCAGCCATGCTCCAAATCTCATCTCTATATATTAACCTACCTTGATAGACTGAATTAATTATAAAACAGAGCTTAAAGCTTATTTTAGGTCTTACAACTGTTGTAAAAGGCAACTCAGTGTAGGACAACTGGGATGAATTGTTGGCAAGTATATTCAGTATGAGGAAATACACCCAACGTTTTCTAATAGTTTTCACAGAGAAACCATGAGGTATAGTGCCATGTACCAGAAATAGTGACACACACATATTCAGAGATGAAAATGCAAAACCAGAAGCCTGTCTGACACAGAGTACACCCCCGCCCGCAGCTTCCCTTGGGTAAGAAGCTGTTTTTCAGGTATCCATCCTGCTGAGCAAACAAAGCTGGTTTTCCTTTTCAAACAGGCCCCAAATAAACACCTCTTAAGTCCTCACTTAAAGAAAAGGACTTCCACTTTGCAGGATCTTAAGATGTTTTTCAAGTAAAGAAATGAAAAGCAGCCAGAGACCACATCTCCTAATAGAGTCGTAATAGCACAAGCACAGGCCATCACATGTAATCATCATAGCATTAAACACCCAATCTCCAGCCCTAGCTGGTCAGTGTGAAGACGACTCCTCTACAGGAGAAGCACAATGGGATTCCTTATTCTCAGAATTACCAGTTTTTTAATTCCTTGCTGCATAGTCCACAGTCCACAGCATATCCTTTTGTCTAAATAGGTTTAGTTAAGGACACTCCATTACAGCAACCAATTAAAAACATAATTGTAACTTACAGCCATGATAAAATTTGCCATTTTCATTTAGCTTTTAAAAAAGGGTATTTTTGTTATTGTTGTTGATAGAGAGAACAAGAATCATCCTCTATTTTATTTCACAAAATAGCCATGGAAGTTTTTTTATGTATGCAACTTAAATACCAGCATTTTGTGCATAAATTCATATGCATAACCACACACAAGAAGAGGGAACATGAGCTAGTACTATCATCTCAAGTGTCAATTTTGGAAGTAGTTTTTTGGATTATGCTCTTAGCCAAGGAAGCCTTTGCATCTACCCCCCTCCAACTGCTCCCTGGTTGCTAATACATACATTCATGCAAAATATACAGAGAAAAATACTAGGGAATTTTTAACCATGCCTAGAAGAAGAATCTCTTTTTAAAGCAGTCTGGAGGAAGGAACAGATGAGCATTATTTTTTCTAAAGTTCTGGAGTAGGGGAATTAACTAGCACAGACTTGCCACTGCCTAATTAACAATGCATGAATGGAATGTCCAAACAGCTATAAGTAGATATGTTGCATAAGCATAATAAATTAAATAAATAAAGCTAATATACATTATCTTCCATTCTTTTATCACATGTAGTTTTTCCCCTATCAAGAAGTGGCAGAAGAAGCTCTACTATTGACCTTAACTGTACTTTAACTTAAACAAGGTACAGATTCAGATGGTTATTGCTAATGAAAAGACATTATTTAACATGCATTTAATCGCATAGCTTTCATATACATTCTCACAGCATCCCCATGACAAAGATGAAGGTTTACCATTATTTTTCCCCTTTGTGTACATTAGGATTGATACAAATAAATGTGTGGAATTTACTTGTCAAAACCATAGAAAACCTACTTGACAAGAATAAAATTGAGATTTATAGTGCAAGGTATACACCTGTAAATGAAGAGGAACCCACATGTCCTAACAAATGTAGATGTAGTGTTGAAAGTCAACAAACAGGTAAAAGAAAAAATTCCCATTATGTCACAAGAACTTTTAAAAAAAAAAAAAAAAAAAAGGCAAGTGATTTCATCTGTTGCCCCAATTCAGGATTTTAGAATCATTATGCAAAAGCTAAAAATATTTTTTTATGATGTATCAAAGGGTCCTGCACCCAGCACACAGAGGGAACCTCATCCTCATTATGAGCCACAGTAACCCGCCCATGCACCCACAGTCTGAAGGCACTGGCAGGTGCTGCTCATCCCTTCTGAGCAGACACCATGGGTGGCCAGTGTATATACATGCCAAAAAAATTCAGCCATTACAAAAAACATCCTATATGTTTCCTTCCTTTAATTGTTATGTATATTTGCAGTTGTACTTGGCCCTAAAATCCTCACTTATTTTCCATCTGCAAAATGGCTCATGAGAATTATCTAGAAAGTGAACTAAAGTGTATTTTAGTGTAATTATTCAGGTTTATCTTTACTGATATTTCCTTTATTAATATGCTACTTAAAGAGAGTTAGCAATGGTAAAGTAAAAAAATATACAAATTCCACTAGTTTCAGACAACACTTTTTGAGATGACAGGGAAAGCATCCCTTGACGCGAGATCAGGTAGAGCAGAATCTCAATTTATGTTAAATAAATCTAATCCCAGCCTATTAAGGAGTGACATGTCTGAAAATAAGGATGTGATACACACAGTTCTACATGTCACAAAGAGCTTTGCAGAGAAAGAACCTGAATTCTGGAATCGTACTGAACTACGTCACCCTGAATTTTTGTCAGAGTATGCCACACACTGACATGCTGCACAGAGTTGGAGCTGTTGCGACAGTTATTAGCTGTCTTTGAAAAAGGCAGCCCCTGCTCAAGTGGAAATATTGATTCCTTAGGGATGACTCTTCCCCCCCACAGCACCACGTTTCTTTGGAGATGGATTATCGAACAGAGACAGTTTCACAGTAACTGTCACTAAACAAAACAGAGCTAAATTTAGGGTCCTGACCACATAGATTAGGACAAGGACAGGAGAAGCATTTTTGCCAACAATAACCTCAGTGATAGCTCAGAGCATAAATAAAACTGTCAATAATGCTGGCCAGAAATCTAACCCATTAAAAGCTGATTTCACAACTTTCTGCTTCTTTCACATTCCAAATTTCCTAGGTAGTATCTAGTAACAGACCTCTAGCTGTGGCAGTGTCTAAGCTAGAGAGAAAACAGTTTTGATCTAGGATGGCAATTCCCAAATTCCTAGAGTTATGGCTGAACAAAACTAATATAAATCCTCTTTCATACTTAAATGGCTTCATACAAGTATAAGTTCTATGTGAACAGGAAGTAAAATGCCCTATTAGCAAAAATTATTTTTATATATATAAATATATACATATGTCGCTGTATATAAGAGAGTATAAGTCCATAAATAATAATGTCCTATATAAGGGACAGATCAAGAAGTTATGGGAATGTCACTATCTATACAAACTATTCTAGCAACTTTACCGAAATAAGGACAGCTGTGCTGGGTTCAACCACAGGTCTCCATAATCCATTTCTCCATAAACTTGTACTTGGGGATGATCAGAACAAGAATACAATACTTCTCCTAAGAAGTCTCTCAGCATTCAATTACCAAAAGCCAAATCCTTTTAAGACTTAAAGTACATAATAACAAGCACTACACAAAGGTGTGTTTACAGGAAAAAAAACAGGAATAAAAATAGCCACATGCAATATCCTTTTAGAAAGAGCATAAACACAGAAGGCAATGACACAGTGTCTTTGTAGATCCTACCTTTGTGCTCTCTGAAACCTGGGCTATACCAGTGGCTACCAGCATACAGCTACCAGCATACAGCAGGCAAGGGGCACCAAGTGCTAACTTTGCAGAACCAGCTCCATAGTCCAGCATGCATAATACTCTTCCATAAACCTGTGTGCTCTGACCACACAGAGGTTCAGCTGTGCACACATCCCCGCTGCTTCCCATGGGAATTCATGCTGGCTAGAGAACTGCAGCATCAGAAAAAGGTCCTTCAACTATACCCCTCAGCAGACATCGCCCAGATTAAGTATGCTTGGCAGAAGCAGCACATGCCCTAACAGACAACAACTCACCCCTCTCTGTCCTCTCAATTCAGACTCCAAATCTGTCCAGGCATTTGAGACACTGGTCCAAATATCCTGCCCATGCCACAGGCTTCACTTGTTTTTTCTCTGCAGGACATTATGTGCACGAGCACTTGAGGCTGCCAAAGCACACGATGAAGGTGTGATAATACAGTCCACACAACGGTGCCTTAGAAAACACATATTTGCAGATTTGGATTGTAAGGACCAACTGCTCCCCAGGTTTCTTCCCATCATATTCTCGCAACACCAGCAAGCAAGTTCCAAGAACAAGACAGGGTAGATGACAGAACTCACGTTTCAGCAAAATACCACTGGAACCAAGTCTTAAGGTGATATGGGAAAAGGGAGCATTGGGGAGGTAAAAACACTTTTGGAAATATAATCAAATTGTTACAGCAAAATTGGCTTTAAACCCCAAACTATTTCAATTACCTTCTGGTGGTGGGGGAGGGAATTCCTCTGTGTCCATCCTAGTGTATCCACCGCACCTTTAGCAGACTGAAAAACCCTGCAAAAATGAAGGGAACATGTTTTGTAGATGAACATAATTTCCAAATATTGAGACACTCCTTTTCAATTTGGCGAAGCTCATACCTATTAGCTAATACCATTATGGAAGAGAGGAAATGTATTTTGAAGCGAGAAGCCAGGCACATGTAGTCCAAATTTTTATGTACGTAGCCCTCAGTATTGGAGCCAATTCTTTCAATGATGTCAATAAGCCAGCTGAAGAAAGATGAAGTTTTCAAACTATTTAGTACTCTGCAGCTCCCACTGCGACAATCACAAGCAGATTACTAAAACATGTTATTTCAATCCCTGTTTGGAGTATATATTCTGTTTGAAAATCTTCATGAAGGAGAGGGATAAAAATTCTAGGAAGCTCATCAGTTTTGATGCTGCTTTTCTCTCTTTGGCAATCAGAAGTCACAAGTTTTAACTATACATTTATACACAGCTGCTTCTTTTCATTTTTTTGGCAATCTTAAAAACTCCGCTTGAGCCCCTTTACTTCCACCTCTCCAAAGGAGAGTGAAGTACCAGCGAGCAGTCTCCTAAACACCTTCTCTTTCCTCTTTTCTCAAATGCTGTCAATCTCAAGGTTTAAGGGAAAGAATAAACCTACAAAGCATTCTCATACTTTGGTCCTGAATACACTCAGAGAGAGCAAAAACCCAGAATCCACAAGAGAAGTTTTCCTTCCTTCCCCATAACAGTACTTAATAGTGATATTCCAGTATCATCCGGAAGGAAAAACTGGATCTGTTGTGATGAGCAATGCACACATTCTGCCCCAAACCCATTTTCACTCTAACTCAAGAGACAGCATGTCAAAAAGATTTCAGAACAAGGGTAAGGAAGAAAAGTAAGTTTCCAAAAGCCACACAAGACAGCAGAAGAGCCAATGCTGAATTTTCTGTCCTACTCTGGAGTAGCCCATAGATGTTAATCTCAAGAAGCTACCACTTCTGCTGGCAACAGCACACAAAACAGCTCAAGCCCTTGGAAAGTCTCCATAGCCGAAGTACGGAAATAGTAAGTTGAAGGAGGAGATAGTAAAATTCAAGGTACAGTGGAGAAATAATAAACTAAATGAATCAGGATACAGAGCTCAAGTCAATTGCCACTTGCAGAAGAGGTAACAGTGAATGTAAGGAAGTGCCTCAAAAAAGGATCCAACCTTAGGAGGTACCAGGCAATTTACCTCCCTGACAACAGGTATGCAAGGGCAAATCATCAGGACAGGCATACCAAGAAGGATAACAACTCTGGTAGGCTAGATCCTCATATGATGAGACAATTTGTAACAACTTCCATTTTCTAAGCATACAAAATTCCCTTTTAAATCGTCTTAAGCAAGTCCCACACAAAACCAAGTAGCTTCAGAGCCAAGGCTCAGAAAGGATTCATCCACGTATGCAACATCTGTCTATAACACAGAAAATATTCCATTATGTGCTTTTACTATATAGTGTCCCTTCTAAAGCCTCTCTCTACAGTTTATATCTGCAGAACTCAAAGGCGTGTTCCTGCTTACAAATGTCTGGAATGCATCTTGCCACACCAAAATTGTCAGCCAAAATGAGGGAAAATTATGGTTTGAAGAAAAGGCTATTTTTCTTTATTCCTTTAAAGCTGAACCATCACTGGAACATAGATTTTTTTCAAGCGTGAAACATGCAATAACCAGCAAACCTCTGAAAGCTAGTCTTGGCACCTCTTCCAAATACAGAGTAGCTAAAAGATCTTCAGAATATTTTTTTTTTTTCATTTAAACATATGATGCAAGTTTTTAAACACCTATGGAAGTTAACTTCGATAATGATTTTTAAAAAGTTTCTTCCTCACAAGCGAATACTAACAACATGCAGAGCTGAGCTATGGACGTTTTCAGCTTGTTTTCCATTTTGATCTAGCTCACAGTGACATTGCTTCAAACTACACAAGAATTGTGTCAAGGAAGGACACAGACCCAGTGTTAAGAGTCCTAGCCACTCACCTGCTTGCTCCCATCTGAACAGTGCAGTTATTCACAAGAAGAAAGATACACTTTCTCACTTAAGAATGCCTTAGGGGTTGACTTATACATTGCATTAATTCATCTTGAAGTTCCACAGATTTTTCTCTACTTTTTAGATGCTGAGAAAAATATTGCAGTAGCAAAGAGAGCTTGTGTATTGTACATTCCAGTAATACCCTCCATAAAAATAAAATAATTGCCATTTTATGTAGCAGATGGCATGTTCATGAACGATCTCTTAACAGCACCATATTTCAAAGAGAAGTTTTTCACTCTTCTATTGAGAGGCAGGGGAACTAACTCAGGTTGAAGATGTTTAAATTAAGATTAAGCCAGATGATTTAATTTGACTAGCAGCATGCAGTTTGCATTTGTAGCTCAAGTGGTTTCCCCATTGATTCTGCTGCTAACAGTTACACACCATACAGATACACAGGTGCATTCAAACGATAATCCTGGAAATCACAGCTCAAATTAAGCTGAAAGGGACCTCTGAATGTTCTTTCATACACTCAGGACAGGTGTCTTCAAAATTAGATCAGGTTGCTCAGGGCCTCTTCCACCCAAGTTCTGAACCCCTCTGAAGGTGGAGGCTTCACCACCTGCTCGGGCAGCCTGATCCTGTGCTTAACCAGCCACTCCAGGAAGAGTTTTTCCCTTATGCCCAACTGGAATTACCCTTGCAGCAGCTTGTGGCTGTTGCCTTTCATTCTCCTGCTGTGCACCTCAAAAAAGTCTGGCTCCATCTTCTTTCCAACCCCGCTTTAGAGAGTAGAGGGCTGCAATTCAATCCCCCTCAGTCCTTTCATCTCAGAATTACACAAAACCAGTTCCCTCAGCCTCTTCTGACTTGTTCCCACCCCCAACCATGGCAGTGGCCTTTGCTGGACTCACTCCAGCTTCCCAGTTCTTCACTTGTACTGGGACCCCACACTGAACGCTGAATTCCAGATACAACATCGTGACCGCTGAGTAGATGTTCTTTAGTTTAACGTAAAATTATGTAAGAAATTGAACAGCTATGTGCTTTTAAGACACAAAATACTAAAATTTCGTTCCAAAGGTATTTAAAAACTGCAAATCAAAACCCCCCCCACTATTAAACATGAAACACATGAGCTATTATATTAATGTGTATTGCATCATAAAATTATGATTCTGAACAACTGCCCTGATGTACTGGATGTGACATACAGGTTATAAAAATATGGAGCTTTTTTCCCATATGAAACTGGTTTCTCAAATGTACTATAACCTCTATTTAATGACTCAAACTGCTCCCTTCCAGGCTCCACAGCAATCACAGAAACACAGGGACAGAAAGAAGCTCTTCAAGTCACCTAGCCCAAAGTTTAAGATTTCCTATGGGCTTCCAGATGACCCACCAATTGACCTGACTCTGCTCATCACCTTCTTTGCTTCAGATGTGGGTAGAGGTAGCCATGGCTGGTGTAGACCACAGTGGTGGTCTACAGATTGCCTCCTTTTCATCTCTTCCCCCACATTTCCCCTGTGTACCCAACATACAGCAGATGCAGAAAGAGAGGCCAAGGAGCTCCCACGCACTTTTATGAAAGGCAGGTGACCCACTCTCACTAAAAGACTGGCCCTCACTTCCCCTGTCTGCTTCCTGATGTTTTCCCCTGGTCCTGTCAAACCGTCAGGAGGAACAGGTAACTCTTACTCATATTTACAGACTGGAAGAGGAACGGCAGCTTTCCAACTTTCTAAGTTCCCAGTTTAACTGTCCACTTATAACGGGTTAGTCATTGAACCAATCTATCTGAACAAACCACAAATATTCCAAGCCTAAGAGACTACTGCTGTTAAAAATATTTGTAGCAGGGTAGCATGCTTTTATTCCAGCCATTTAGCTAGTAACTTCATAAGTTTGTCTTTAAAAATCAGCAATAACCATGTTAAATGCATGCATTTTGAAAGAAAAAAAATCAGATCTCTGAATACTGCACTATATTCAGGTCCTTACCAAGTCTGTAATGATTTCTAAATTTTAAATAGATATTTAAGAAAAAAAAAGAAGGAATTAAAACACCACATTAAAATCTGATGTTCCTGGGCAATGTTTCTCATGCACAGAAGTCCCACACAGTCGAAGCAGTCAGATCTCAAATGGCACTCACACCAGAAACCAGAATCTGCTGAGTATGAAACAATCCCCAAGGACAGCTCCCAACTCTTATTTCAAATTTTCCAACAGGAGCGCTCACCTTTGACCATGAATGAAAGCTGGTACAAAAGGAAGTGGGAGTCTGCAATGTTCCACAGCAGACCTTAGAATCTCAGAGTGCTAACACCTGTATAACAGAGGCTGGTGACCTGACATCCATGAGACTGAAATTCTGATTCCACGGCAAAAGGCAGTTTTAGCAAAGAAAACAAAGGCAGCTTTATACTTTTCCAAAGACTACAGAAGAAAGTGACTCAGTTTCCCCTCTCATTACCTCTGGTAACTCCTTCTGCCTCCAGGACCAGGTTTCTCAGCTATGGCTGCACATCAGATTTCGTTTGATAGTTTCCTCTAATTGTGGGATGAACAACAGACCACCAGTTCTCAGCCACAGGAATACAAATACTGATCAACACTTGCCTTTCCACTTCATCAAAATTATTTTCCAAAGTCATTACTAGTACAATAGTCAGTAAATAAGAGAAACAGGACAAATGCAAGCTCTGCCAAAACTATAAGGCAGCACAGCATTCCGACCCGGTGGCACAGTACCTATACACTCAGCTCCCAAGGGGCACATGCTGCCAAGTTTCCCAGGTCTACCACCCTAAGAACTGTAAAGGCAACATACCTTCTCTTTAAGAAGGAGTGTGCACTGTAACTGCAGTGACATGAGGATTCTTCATTCTTGACACTGCAGAAAGAATAAGCCAGTGAGCATTTTTTAATAGAAAACAGAAAAGATGAAACGAGGAGAGTGGTTTCCAAGGAACTGTGACTCATGGAGAAAACTTAGTGCAGGCAAGCTGCAAAGCAACTTCTCTGAGAAAGCCTGAAAGAGTAAAAATTAAATTAAAAAAAAAAAAAGCAAGAAAAAACTGTGAAGCCCGTGGATGTCTAAAATCCTCTTGGTCCACGTCACTTACTGAATATTGCTGTGTAATGCCCAATTGAGTCTTCTTCCACCTGTAACTACAGAACTCCCGCTGGGAAGTAAATCTTTCTGAAATTTGATATATAGACTCTTTTGGGGGTGCAGAGAAGTGAGAGAAAAGAACACAGAAGAAAGAAGGTTAATTTCCTTTTTTTTCCCTATACCTCAAGATGGCTCCGTTACAAAGAAAAAATAAAAATTGATAGCACAATTTGTTCTCCATACAAGACTGTTCCTAAGAAACACAGGCTGTAGAATTTATTTCTTTTTTAAGAGATGTTTTTATACTACAGTGGGTGTGAATGAAGCAGGCATTTATATTATGACAGCTTACCATCACATGCTATAAGCCATAGAAGAAGGCTGTATCAAGACTGGATCGTTACTTCTTTTAATGTTTATCTGGTTTTATTAATAGCTAACAGTCCCCTATTGTACCAATTTTATTCTTAAATTTATCAAAGAAAATTACGTAACTCATAAGCAATGGAATAATAAGGAACTGCATAGGTTCAAGTAGAAAATAAATATGAAGCCCAGTTCCTGGCTCAGTTACAGCCCGGGGAAATTCTATTATCAGATGCAACACAAACAAGGTCGCATCCACAGAGATGCACATTTTTCAGACTGCATGCAGAATCCACTTCCCCAAAAGCTACTTCACTTCTTTTCCTGCCACCCTTTCTCACACCGAACTGCATCCTGCTCAAAGCTAGAGGACAACATGGCAGCAAGCCCTGAATAAGAAGCAATCTACGGAGGCACCCCAAAAAGACAACTGAAGATTGGTGTTCTGGTCCTTCTTTTTAAAGCATATTATTTACAACATTTCTTTACCTAGAGCGGATTCCTGCCCAGTACATCATCTGAAGGAGGGGAAAAGAGGAAGAAAGCAAAGACTGCATTTGCAGATTTGTCTGAGGGCTCCTTACTCACAACACAAGCAGAAAGCACTATGGATTTTTTAATATTTATGTTCTTCCCCTCTACAGATTATTATTGCAAGGCAAAATACAGAATCACTGACTCATAGACTCATTCAGGTTGCCAGTACCTTAGAAGGTCATGTAGTCCCACCTGCTGCTCAAAGCCAGGTCACCTATCAGGTGAGACCAGGCTGCTCTATCTACTGAGATCCTGAAAATCTCCAAAGACAGAGACTGCACAATCTTGCCAGGCAACCTGTTCTCCTACTTGGTTGTCCTCCTAGAGAAAAACATTGCCCTTATATCTAGTTAGAACCACCCTTACCTCAGTTTATGACCATTGCCTGTTGTCCTGCCAGAGGACAGGCAGGCAGGGGCAGGCTGATGTTAGGGCCCCTTGAAGCATCTCTTCTCCAGGCTGAACAAGCCCAGCTCCCTCAGCCTCTCCCCCGCGGCAGTGCTATGACTCCCTGACATCGTGGTGGCCTTGTGCTGAACTCACTCCAGTTTATCCACACCTTTCTTATACTGGGGCGGGGCGAGGTACAGACGCAGAGCTGGATGCAATACTCCAGGTGTGGTCTGACAAGCACTGAGTGAAGGGGAACCCTTCCCCTCGGAGGAGCTCTTCCTTCCCACATGCACAACCTTGCACTTGTTGAATTTCACAAAGTTCCTGCCAGCCAGCTCCTCCAACCTGCCCAGGTCCTTCTGAACGGCAGCCCTGATCTCAAGCACATCCACTGCTCAACCCTTCCCCCAGTTTGGTGCCACCTGCAAACTTCAGGAGCAAGGGCTGGTTGACTTACAAGTCATGCATAATACTAAACAGGACACATGCTATGACAGACAGCTGGGGCACTCCACTGGTTACCAGCCTCCAGGTAAGTTATAACCAACTAGTTAACTCAACCCAACCAGCCCACCAGTTTTTCACCCATCTAGTAGTACACCCACCCAGACCATAATGACATTCTGCAAAAGACCTTGCTGGACCCAACACAAACATAGATTTCATTAAGCTCAGGAGCACTATACTTAGTTTACTGATGGGAAAGCCAAGACCCACAAATATGTAAGGAATGAGAGGAAATATGGGTAAAAAGTTACTGAAACCAGGGAAGGGAACAGGTTCCTGAACAGCCACATAGGGCACCTGACTTTCAGTGAATAAGCCTTTGCTCCTGCCTTTTGTGCTGGCAACTGTTTGAATACCCAAAGGAAGAAGAGGGGCATCACCCTGGGTTTCAGAGGCCATACTGGAGGTCAAGTATACCCTAACAAATCGCAAGCATCCAAAGAATTAAAAGTGAATGTTGGCATCACATACTTTTAGTGAGGACTGATTTTTTTGTTGTTGTTGTTCTCTGCCACACAAACTAGATGACTGTGTCACTGGTTCAAGACCTTGATCTTCTGTGTTGCATGCACAAGCAAAATAAAAATAAATGAATACTAATTTTTCTTCATTTGCTCTAAATTTGAGTGCAAGCAAGTAACTTCATCTGGAAAAGTAATCTTATTTCTGAAATTTTCTCTTTTAAGCTTAATCCAAATTAGTCCCTTTCAATATTGGAGATCAAGTATTACCTTAACCAGAAATACCCTCAGCAAGATTTCTATTTTTAAGTCAGAGAAGATCCTTGCATGCTGCATAACCCCTCAATTGTGATGTAATCCTATGTATGGTTTAGTTGCATACATATTATTATAATACACATGTAATTAGAAATATTACGCACATACTTTATAATTTCTTTATTAAAAAATGCACCAAAATAGTAATTTACTCTACTAATTCTGATCAGCCTCACATGTAAAATACAGTATTTTTGCCACTGGGAAAATTCCCCCTCCTGAAACCTATTTTGATTCCCCAGCAAACCAAGTTCTTAGCTTCAAAAAAAAAAAAAAAAAAAAAAAAAAACCAGGAA
>VYZV01028047.1:9633-32813 GCA_013401275.1 Pandion haliaetus | reverse complement strand
ATTGTTCTGAAACAGTTTTTTAATGTTTGATGTTATCAGTGTTTCTGATTAAAATTCATAAGTATTTGTAAGACTCAAAGCTTTCTCAGGGATAAGTTATGAAAGATGGCTCATTAAAATAGATTAACATTCAGTCTTCTGTCTTTGGCACCTTTGGAGAAGGGTAGGGGAAAGATTCCATGAGTATTCTTGTTATAAAATGCTAAAACTTAATACTATGCAGAGTGGTGATGTTACTTTAAATACTCAACTTTCTGAAGTGTATAGAAATTAAACATTACTGGATATAATTTGTATAATGATTTGAATTCTAATCTTGAGATTGTGTAACTTTATCATAAACAGCCATAAACTGGGCTTCAGTTTCTCTTGTATTCTGTATAAGCATCTCTTATATACCTGTGAAGTAATTTTAATTTCTTGCTGCTGAAAACATTTAATTAAGTGTTGTGCCTTGTGTCATTTTTTTCACAGCACTATGGAACAATATAACTTCATATGATGTATATTGGTTTTGCTAGTGGTTTTCTTTTTCTTGATTTTTCATAGCTTTTACATGCAGACACTGGTTGACTTTTCATAGCTAAAAGATTTGTAATGTGTACCATTTGTTTTAAAGTAGTATGTAAGAGTGACTGGTGGGAGCTTTATACTAGAAGTACTGCTACTAAAAATCAATTCATCTGGAAGCAGAGCCATGTAGGACTTGCCACCTGCTGCAGCTCACTTTGGTTAGGGAATTTCTTTTTATTGTTACTGGCATATTTATGTTAGGATAAATGCTAACTTGTGCCCTCTTGCAGGGACTTCAAACATTCATGAGCATTGTAGGTGTGGTGCTCAGGGACATGGTTTAGTGGTGGACTTGGCAGTGTTAGGTTTACAGTTGGACTCGATCTTAAAGGTTTTTTCCAACATAAATGACTCTATGACTTATAAAGAGGATTTTCCCTGGCCTGGGGAGAACACACTGATTTTTACTATTATCCCTTCTCAGGAAATGGGAAAAATCTATCAGTCTTCACCCTTCCTCTTTTCCCCAAATCTTCTCCCTGTGAAAGTGCACAGGATGCAATTGCTGGAAGTGTGTGTGTGTGGGTTGTCTGTCAAAATACTTTTTTTACATGGAGATTCTTCTTTTTACAGCTATATGTTTTAAGTAAGCTTTGCTGAATGTTGACTTAATATTGTTAGATGCATAAATCTGAAGGAAGAAAAGCTATAAAATACATAATTTTGAGATGTAGTACAGAAGTTATTTTTGATCATAGTTTGGTTGTATATCACAATCTGAAGATTGCCCAGATCAGACGTTTAACTTTTTAAATTTTAAAACATACATATTTAGAAACTACTCAAATTTATTTATACTTTATTTACTAAAAGAAACTGTTACCAAATTATATCTGAATGGAACAGGATCCACTTGTGAATTATTGGTGAATATGATTGCACTGGTAATGAAATAGTACTTCATGTTGTATACATGTAGAATCGCAGAATTGCCAGAGATGGTAGTAACACTTCCGTAGAATCCATGATACTCTTCTTTACCTTCAATCTCATCACTTTGTGCCACCCCTCAGTCTGCTGGCTGTCATCCTCCCTCAGAGCTGGGGCTGTGCTACCTGCTGTGGTGGTGTGGAAGTGCTGGGTGCGATTCCCGTTTTGTTGTCTCCCTAGTAAAGCATGAGTCAAGAAAATTAACATGAATTGTAGAGTCAGTTGTGCTCATACAGAGGATCCTGCACCCTAGAGATGAGGGGAAGCAAGGCAAAAAACCTGGTGTCCAGCACTGTGATTCTGAAGCTACCGCTACAGGATAAAAATACTGTAAATCCTGGGCACCTCTTCTATCACTACTGTAGATAAACCTGTATATAGGACACAAGGTGTGGGTTTTTTTGTGAGTTTGTTTTGTTTGGGGTTTTTTAACTGGAAAACCAGTAACTTCTGTTGCAAGTATATCTAGAATTTGTTATAAACTACTGACCAAGGTTTTCTGGCTTTGGTTATTAAAAATTGAGATATGATGCATGATACAATTTTTACTCGAGATGTATTTTTTTGAACTTACCACATATGGGGATGCTAGTTCTTTGAATATACTTTTTATTTCACAACCCAGGACAATCAGCAACACATCTTTAGTCTTTTTTAAGCACCTAGTTAAAAAACCTGTCAAAATCAGACTTCAAGGAGAATTGAGCCAGCTCTTTAAATTGTTGATCTTTTGAGAAAGACTGGTTTGAGAAAGGCCATTCACAAATTGTTTAGGCAGGAGTGAGTCTTCAGTGGTGATTATGTATATAGGATAGAGTGCTAAATCCTAGAAAACAGTGACGTGGGGAAGGATGCAGAGGTCATCGTAGATGATCAACTGATAATAGATGCCTTTTGTGACATTGGCTAAGAGGGCTGATACGTATGTTGAGGTTTGTCTGGCATGTGGATGCTTGTTGGCTTTTATGTGGCATTAATAGAATAAGAACTTGTTTAGTATGTTGCAGTAGGGTCATTACTGAAAATTTTTTAAAATGCCCAGGAAAGTGCTCAGTTTGTGAATTTGGAGAATGTGCCCCTGGTAAGAAATTGTAGAAGCCCAGGCTATTTCTCAGCCTCTTCCTCCCTTTCTCCCCTTCCTTCTTTAAAAAAACCCAGCCAAATAAATTAAACCCCAACAGCCCAAAGCCTATACAGTGGCTTTGTCAAAATTTATAGTCATCTACCTGGAAAAAGGATGTCTGAAACTAGAGGGTCCTTTTATGCATGTATATGGAAATGAAGTTTACTTCTATTTGCTTTCTTGCTATTGAAACTTAAACTGGAAGCAAAGTATAAGTTTTAATGAGCTGTTAGAGTATCTTTATGGAACCACAGGATTGTTGAGGTTGGAAGGGACCACTGGAGGTCATCTTGTCCAGTCTCCCTGCTTAAGCAGGGCAGCCTAGAGTGGTTGCCCAGGACGATGTCCAGATGGCTTTTAAGTATTCCAAAGGATGGAGACTCCAGAACCTCTCTGGGAAACCTGTGCCAGCGCTTGGTCACCCTCACAGGAAAAAGTGTTTCTTCATTTTCAGATGGACTGTCCTGTGTTTCAGTTTGTGCCCACTGGCTTTTGTCCTGTCACTGGGCACCACGGAAAAGAGCCTGGCTCCATTGTCTTTGCACCCTCCCTTCAGGTATTGGTAAGAGCTCCCCTGAGCTTTATCTTCTCTAGGCTAACAGTCTCAGCTCTTTCAGCCTGTCCTCATACAAGAGATGCTCCAGTCTCTTCAACATCTTTGTGGCCCTTTTGCTGGACTCTCTCCAGTATGTCCATGTCTCTCTTGTACTGGGGAGCCTGGAACTGACACAGTACTCCTCCAGGTGTGGCATTACCGGGGCTGAGGAGAAGGGAAGGACCATCGCCCTCAACCTGGCAACACTGCTTCTAATGCAGCCCCGGATACCCTGAAACTAGTGTGTCTTGCCTAGCATGTACAAGTATACTTACGCCCTGATTTAAATGTGGATGTGTGAGATTAGGCTCTGAATCAGCTTGAAGTGACGCTTGATGCTGGTGTTTCTAATTGAAATTCTTTCTGCTCTTTTATACAGATCAAATCAGATGACAGCACAACCCATTCCAGCTTTGTTTTACATAAAAGCATGCTATGTTTCATCATTCAAATCAGTAATGACAGTAGGAATTGGTAATGAAATTAGAAGTGACCCGGCCAAAGAACTATGGGCTTTTATGTGTCTCCTGTTTTAGCTGTAGGATGCTATTCTTAAATCTTACCTAGGTACCTTTTAATTATACAGTCCTGAGCTCAGCTTGATCTGACAAGTATAGCTGTGTAACATCCGTGCTGGGTATATAAAACACCATGCGTTGCCAGTGTTGCTGGTTGTTTCTGATGAGCTTTGAATCTTCTCTTCCATATTTTTCTTCCAAATTGCTCTCTTTTGTAGAACTACTTCAGTTACAGTTGTTGCTTACTGCCTGTCATGTGAGATACAGTACCTGACTGAGACTGACTCCAATCTGTTTTGTCTGAGACCGTAAATAGCTAAGAGGCAAAAGGAAAAGCTTCTTATACTGCATCTCGTCCGTAACTGCCGGCGTTAATTTTTCCTTTCTGTTCTAGTGCAAACTTGAGCAGACCAGCTGTATATCACTGATGAAAAAGCTAAGACCAGCTCTTTTTTCCATTCCTTTGAAACAGATTGGAAGTACTGCTACAATCAGTGGTTATCATTCGGCTCGTTGTGCGCTCAGGTTTGGGACTGAAACCTTGCTCTGTCCTCTGATTTTTTTTTTCTTTGTTGCCCTTCCACCATAATATGTTCTAAAATGGTGGTGGATGTGCAAGTACAGGCTTGAGACTGACCATGTGTTTATGCCCTGAGCACAAACAATTACATCTTCCCCTTCTGTGTAATTCACCTATTTATGTTGGAAGCTGTACTGAAGCTAAGCAGTATCCGTTAAGCCAATTAGTCTATCGGAGAAGGGCACTAGAGTTGGAGCAGTTGGATCGTGATGACTTTCTGTTCTGATGTTGCCTCTACTTGTGTCATTGTTTTTGTGGCAACGTATCAATATCTTAACCAGCTATGGTATTGAAGTTTCATTAGATTTGTGAAAAAGTGTTTATTATGATACTACAGCAAAGATAGTGGAAGACAAATTCCCCAAGAAAATGTGCATTTCATGGAAAGCAAGTGTTGCTGTTTTTAGAGTTCCTATGTCCCTTTTACCTAGTGCAAAGATTTAAATAACTTGCAACATGTATAAGATGAGTTTGGTGGTATAACAACTAGTCGCTTGTATTGGACAAGTAATTTTAGTTTGTTTGTGTATGTATATACACATACATACACTTTTCTCTATATAGATTGTGGATCACTGCCGCATTTGTCAGAAACTTACAGAAGAGTACAAGCTGAAAATATGTACATGATTGTGAAAATGTAATTTTGTGTTACCATGGTTTGGCAAAGATTTGAAGCAAATGATGATGCTATTAACTCAGTGTTGCTTTTTTCTTAAAAAAAGGTAACTATATTGTTCATTCTAGAATAATTAGTCTGACATAGGAAAGTGTCGTAAATCACTGAGCGCACCCGTTAATTGAATTCTTTTATTCAGGTGCTCTTACATGCTTAGCAGTGTTTGAGTTTTAGATTTTTATAACTGCTTTGAGCTTCACTACACAATTTCAGTTGCACTGATGTTCAGTTTTCTTTGCCCTCTTTTGTGTACAAGTTAGATTTGCTTAAATACCATAATGAAAGATGTGAGTGTTTAGTTGTATCAATTTGCTGGCTCTCTTTGAAAATTATGGCTGAAATATAAAAAATATTTTGCTTGTAAGTAGTTTAAGGTGCTAGTAAACTATATTAGGTAGGGATAGCATTGTAGAACTGTTTCATGATAGCAAATATTTGATATTTCAAGATACCTTTTATGTCCTGATACCGCATTATTTAAAGACAGTATCAGCCTCAGTAGGACTTTATATTAAGCCTGCCAAGCAGCTGCCAAGTGCAGATAGCCAACATTTACATTCAGTGTTGTGTGATGGTAGCTGTGACATGATTCCAATTAAAAGCTTGGTCTGCACCCTGCAGATGTCTTCTGAATATTAATGTGTACTACAGACAGGGCAGATGGAATCTCTTTAAAATACAATGCAGTGAATGTAAAATTAAGCTTGGGTTTCTGGTGGAAACTGAGAGGCAGTCAAAATTATTCTTTTTTTTCTCATTGCTAAACCTCAAGGATATCTGTGTATCATCATCATCTTTCTTTACATATAGGAGGAAATAAACTCCATTATGCACCCAAATAAAAATACAGCATTATGCCTTATTGAAGTGGTCTTAAATGCCAAATGTGCATAGAAAAAATATTAGGAATGCATGCAACATTTGCTGTGCCTTAAAATATGCCTCTGCCTAAAGGACAGATATGAGGCGATAGGTAGTAGTTGAAATATAGGATGCCTATGAGTTATCTGAGGAGTTGTTAATTGAGAAAGGCTGTGTAAAAGTATATATAGGTGTGTGTATTTAACTAGGTTTTGAAGATGTTGTGTGAGGTGTATTAGGAAAAGTTCATCTTAGATAGGAGGGGTAGTATAAAACTGGAAAATGAAGAGAGTGACAAGAACGTAAGTGGTGCACTGCAATGTAGCATGTTGCAAACCCAAAGCTAGCTGTCTGAAAACAGCAGCAATCCAGCTGTGGAAGTGTGTGGATTAATTACTTAAGTATGTACCATGCTTCTATGGCAGTCCTTGAGATATGGAGTAAAGCTTTGGTCATAGGAATATATTAAAAGTCTTGGAAATAACAGGATAAGTGTGGTATTGAAACGGAAAGTAGATGGGTTTCTATATGAGTGGGAATTGTAACTTTCCTCTTTGCTGCTGCAGTTGTCTTATCCTCTCAGGCAGAATGCATGTGTGTGAGAAGGGAGTGTGAGCTGTTGTGTACAGGGGGAAGAGGTTATAGAAAAGGCAGTGACAGGAGGTGTGAAATATGTAAATCCAGTACACTGTTTAACTCACTAGTGTTACTACCATAGCTGTGACATGATTGTCTCCTACACTTTTCATGCTTAATTTTACAATAGCTTATATCTGAGGCTGCGTAAACACTAAAGCCAGTGCCAGTGATAGCATTTTCTCATTCACCCTTATTACTTCAATGAAGATTTTCCCCCAGATCTACATCTGGATTATGTTTGGCTATTGTAGTTATATTGCCTGGCTAATGTTTCTCTCAAAGTTACTGGCCTAGCTGTAAAGAAGAGGTTCCTGGCTTGAGCAAGGGTATTTACTTAAGTGATACATGCATACTTTCAGAGCAGTTGGCTGTGTGCTGTTCCTGAGGATGATACTAATTTGATAAGAGTCTTTTTAAAATCTAGACCACAGTGAGACTTAGAGCAGAATTGCCCATGAGGTTTGGGAGAGGACAGCAGTGACTGGGTACTGTCAGAGTGAGGAAGAGCTGTGTCTGAACCTCACTGAAGCTGGTTTTGATGATGCTGTCCCAGACCACAGGTGTGGGTGCTATTTCCCTTAAGCAGGAGTGTAGAAATTGCCTGGTGAATCTGACTTACCTGCCATGAGAGGCCTTTGGTGGGTTGTTGCTCTCACTAAAGTTTTCATAATAATGTTTAATGTATTCAGTTGTTCAGGATAATAGTGGGACTTTTAATTAGGCTTCTGAAAATGGAAAAAAAAAGTCATTTTGACTGATTTCACTGGCAGGTCAGAAGGAGTGACTGAGACTATGCTCTTTGCAGTAGTGACCTACATACTTTAGGCTTATACTTAGCAGTGGCTCTGTGCTGTGATAGAATGCAAATTTAATAATCGTGAAATGTATAAAAGATTGTCACAGGTTTATGTATGTTTTGTTAATTTGTTTTAGCTTTATTCACATTGCATTCACCTTATACAATTCATTAATCTGTGGAAGGAGATTTATGCAAGAGGTGCAGTTGGAAATAATAAAAAGAGTACCTTACTAGACACAGTTAAGTGGCATTTTTTGTGACTGATTTGGGAATTATCTCCAGGATTTCTGAGTGTGTTTGGTGAAACTCAGCCTTCCAAATAAGACAGAAAGAGGTTTAAGTGTTGTTAATTTGTAACATAGAGCAATGACTCTCCACCTTATAACCAATCAAAGGATAAAAATGTGGCCAAAAGTCTTTAGGGTTTGATGTTCTAAAAGATACAAAGATGTGAAGTTAAGTCTCCTCAGTGTCTTAGAAATCAAAGCCATAGTAAAAAAATCAGTTACAATGTGAAAGTGTTGCTTTAAAAGAACTGTATTTGTCAGAGTAAAACATTCCTTTAAACAGCACTTCTGAAGTTTCTACCAAAAAGATTTCAGACAAAATTTGTCTTCATTACATTTCAAACATCTTAAAATACCCTGAAATATTAATCTGCAAACTCTCCCCCCCCCATTATCTGTGATTTCTGGTGGGACGGGAGTCTGGCAAATAAAGAAGTGAAGATTGAAAGCAGTACTGGTAAGATACAAGGGAAGAGTCAAGAGTTTGGAAAAGGAAGAGGCTGTCCTTCCTTTGCCGCTGCACCTAGGCATGAGGGTGAGTTGCCCGTGTTTCTTACTGATTGGGAAATGCCTCATGGTTCCCTAGGTAAGATGCAACTATCTCGTCCTGTATGAAGCATTTATTTCAAGGAAACTTGCAGTTATTTCTCCTTGGTTACTCTGTAGTCTCATACTCATCTTTGACCCTTTCTGGCTTTTTCATTGTCAGGGAATCCCTATGAAAGTCACTTCCAAATACGTTCAGGATCTTTACTTTTTATCATCTACTTAATGTTGGGTTTATAAACCTAATGTCATTCTGGCTCTTAAAAACGTCTTTTGTTCGTTTGCTTCCCTATCTCTGAAATGCCTTCCTCTCTAAACCTGCTTCTAAAACCGAAGCAGATTTCCCTTTTTCACTTACTGTCTTCCCTTGCTGTACCCTCCTGTGTCTTGCCTCTTTTGACAATACTTTGAAGATTTGTCAGGTGCTTCTCAACTCTCCTAGTTCTTTGCAGCATCTTTCCTTTTCTGTGCAATGTATAATTTTGTCTTCATGACCCTTGAAAAAATTCCCAAGTCTTTCATTTTGGTACCTGACAATCTCCATTGTAGTATCAGCATATGGCTATATCTTTAATCACTGTGAAATGTGTCCTTTCAGCTGAGATTGTACCTTAGCACTGGGAATTTGTCTAATTTCATGTCTGCAAAGCAAGTGCATGCCTTATTGCTATCTCTTTGTTCTTCATAGTATAGATTACTCTCATAAAAAATCAATGCAAAAAAAAGTGCTGTGTTTGGCTAGATCTCTGAAACATGTCAGCAAGAAGTAGGAGAGTGCTGTGTGGGTCATGCCATTGCAATGTCAGATAATATGGAGTGCTGCTTGATAGGTATTCATTCTCCTGTACTTAGGCTTCAGTCAGGCTGTATTAAATCCTGAATTCTGAGAGCAGGGGTCACTTCATAACAGGGTCATGGTCCTTTTTTGAATTAATATCTGCTGAGAAACATAATCAAAATAGTACCATGCATGACTGTTCAAATTCAGTTGTGAAATGAGAATATTGAAATAGTGACACACCTTTCTAAAATGCCTTTAATTCAAAACAAACAAAACTATTAGTAGCAGTTCTTGACAAAGATGTTATAACCAGAGGTTCACCCAAATTTCTTTCAGAGACTCAGATGTATGACTTTCTTGAATTTATCAGCTATTTAAAGTCTGTCCATTCCAGACTGCATATTAATTTTTCTTCTTTGTTTAAAAAAAAAAAGCCAACCCAAAATAGCACAGCAGCTTTAATAACTTTTTAAAACATCTTTTTTGAATGACATAGATGCCTTGCTTGTTGACTAAACTTTTTCCTTCAGAAGTATTTATTACATTCTTTCTATCAGAGGCGTTCTAAAAAACTCTGAAAGCGAGGATCAGAGGCTCCTGACAGTGTTTTTCCATTTTGTGTCAGTAACTTTTAAATCCAAATTTAAAAAATCAATTGAATTGAAGACCAGGATGTGTTGCTACTTTGTTTTTATATTTTATCTCTTGCTACTGATGAGAGCTATTTTTAAATACTGGGAACGAAAAGGTATCTATGCCTCCATTACTTCTCCTGCAGCAGAAAGGAAAACAGTCTTTAATATTAATGTAATTTTTTTATTGTTTTCCAACTTAATAGATGTAAAAGTCTCTTACAGAAAAGTGTGTGTACACAGACAATCCTGGACCACGGTTTCCATTTTTCTGCCTCTTTTTTTTTAAATGTTCCATGCTCCCCGTTTGTCCTCTGAAAGAACTTGCTTCCTCCCTACTGTTCCCTGACCTTTTTGTCTTCCTCCGAATATCTGGCATGCTTCAGTTGACACCACCAGAATCTCTCCTGCCTGTCTGTAACCAGGTTCTGAGTTTCCACCCGCTTCTGGGGGAGTGGGAGTAGAAGGAAAAAACCCAAATGGCACCTGTAAACTCTTGTCCATTTCTGTCTGTTTTGCTTTTCTAAGAGAAATGTTGACATGTGGACTGTTGGGTTCTAGAACTGCCTCTCAAAAAACTGTAGTAGTTTGTAGCCCCACTCATGCTCCCCACCTCATCAAGCAGAGATGTGGAAGGGGTCAGTGGAATTTGCCACTGTCCAGCCAGGACATCCTGAAGGAAATCATGGATACGTAACGTAACTATTATATTAGTAACAGTCACAGGGAACCCCATTATTTTACTGGTTGAAATCAAGTTCAGATTTGCATTCATTACAGTATGATTGCGCATCTGATGATGAAAGTCTTGTTTCTGCTATAGCATTACCTTCTAATTACAAGAAATCCTAAAAAGTTGATACTTGAATCTTTCAAATGTTCTCACAGTTGTGATGGTTCATATTCATGTAAGTCCATTAACATGGTGTGTAAAAAAACCAGTTTGACAGCTGTAGTCTAGCACTTCCATATCGTAACTCAATATAACATTCCATAGAGACAGTCACGCTTCAGATTTATACTCCGCTCTGCTTCTGGTATTTCAGCTTTAATAGTTTATAGTGTCAACTCACATGTTGTTTGGATAATCTTAATTGACTTGTTAAGTATGAACAGTTTACATTCTGTTTCTCTTTTTGTTCACGTAGGATGATTTTGTGCTGTGATTTGATGGGAAAGTACTCTGGAAATCACTGATTTCTGCTCATTTGCTTTAATAAAGCCTGTGCTCTACAATCTCAGAGTACTATACTATGGAATTTATGCAGCCTTTTACAAACTTTACTCCATCTTTCATCAGGAAACCTTCAAAAAATTGTTGAGTTGATTAGAGTGTTACACAAAAGATCTGTATTGAATTTTTGTGTGCACAATAGTTTAACTTAGTCTGCTGCTATAAATTGCATCCAGTATCGGAAACAATCAGCATGTGGGGATTTTTTTCCCCCAATTGTAATTAGGAAGTGTTCACAGGTGCTAGTAAAAAGCAGAGTCCTTGTTGAGGCAGAGAAATAGTTTTCAAGGTATCCAGTACAGAATGGTAACATCTAGCACTCTAAGCTCATGCCTGGAATGCCAGTTCTTCGTTTGTCCATGAATTTTTTTCCTGTGACCCTGAACTGATCTTTTGAGTTTTATTTACCCTTTCAGTAAGAATCTAATGTTCTTAGTATGTATGAAAGGAGGATAGCCATAGCTGGGATAATGATTGTTGTAATTTTTCTGTTCATTTCAAGCTTTAGCATCTTCTGTAACTCTACAATGCTCATGAGTAGTATAGAGAAATAATTTACACTATTATGGTAGTAGTGTAACTTTTTAAAAGCTCGCTAGTGTTTTTTACCAGACACTTTTCAGTAGACTGACAAAGAAGGGATCCCACGCACTGTAGAAAAAGCATTCTTTTAGTTCTGATTTGTACAGTTGGAGAATGATTTCACTGTCACTTGTTTGGCGTAAATACTTTAATTGTTGGTTTGATTTTTGAAAGCAGGGGTAAAAAAAGGTAATTCAGCATTAGATATTCCAAAGAAAATATTAGTGCCAAAGCAAACTGAAGAATATTGGAGAAATTTCTGTGTTTTCACTTTTGGAAAGTATTTAAAAAATAATATCTGTTTAAAAAAAAATAAAAAATTGAGGTCAGCGGTTCCCAGCATTATCACGTACCAGCCTTTGTTTCTGAAATTTATATCCCTAATTTTTCAAGTGAGAAAATCAAATTGAATGAAGCCACTAACAAGTGGTAGTATAGCTGCATGGCAGTAGTGCTGTTTGATGTAAGGTACACTTGTGAATTTAACTAATGGAATGTACGCTACTGATTTATTTATGCAAATGATTCAAATAATTTTTATTAAATACATGGAATGACATACTTTGAGGAAGAAAGATTGTGCAGTCTTTTGTTAGTAACTATGTATGTGACTAATTTTTGCAGAGTTAGCTGATTGAAGGTATTGTAAAATGTTTTTGAAATTGGGAAGCTGAGCACCTTTATAGCATTGTTTCTTCTTTGAGTGTTTGATATATATGTGGCATTCATATATATGTGTGTGTGAATGAATGCCCACTATTTTTTTTACCTCTTTTTCCCCCGTGCAGGAAAAGAAGAATGATGAGTGAGGTTAAGTGATACTGACATAAAGCTGATAACTACTTATTTAATAAGTATTTGTTTTAAACTAGAGAACAGACTGGTTCTAGAAACTGCAGTTGTAAATGAAAAAATTACAGGCTTCTGGCTGTAGGATTCTTTTAATCTGAAACAGCCCCTGTTAAGTGTTCCTCTCTAGTGCTTAATTCAGTCTGTGTCTCAGGACAGTATGGAAAATACACGTGTTCAGCAGACATTGCTGATTTTTCTTCAACAGTGGAGTAGGATCGCTGTCCCCAGTCGGTTCTGGCAAAACTGTGGAATGCACAGCTTGGTCTGCCTTTCCACTGCTGGTGTCACTTGCCTTTGGCTGCCAGGGAGGAAATTGAGCCGTTTTGATCTCTTCTGGTACAATGGTTTAGTATACCTCTGTTTTTGTTGTGTTTACCCAATTACTGGGTCTTGGCTCCCATAAGCCAAGTAAAAGCAGGGACTGTGCCAAAGATATGAGACATTTTGAACCTGAATATTGCTGCATCTGAGGTTTTGACATATTGGAGAGTTTGCAATGCAATCATCTTGCAGCAAAATCTTTTAATCTTACTATAATTTCTGCAGTTAATGTGTAACTGACCTGAGACATGGCCCATTGGTGTGCAGGAGGGAAATTCTAAATGTAGGTACAAAAAAAAAAAGAATTGTTTCCTGTTTCAAAGCAGCAATTTCTTTTTATTGTTGAAGATACCAGCTCTACAGAGTGGTGCCAGGTTGGTGTGCTAGATTCACTGTATTCCTGTTACAGTGTACGCAGAGGTGTGCTCTAATGGCTGTGCTGGTGTAAGAAGTTACTGTTAGTGTATCCATCTCTACTACTTTAAATTGGATGCCCTTTAGTGTTCAGTGTAGGAAATAGGCTGGGTTAACCGTAAATGTATTATTCCCTTCCGCCCCATCTAATTTTTTGGAATCTATCCACAGACTAATCTAGGTGTATACGGGACCTTCAGGAGTTGTTCTCTCAGCAGTCCTTGATGGCAGGCTTTTCTCTGTGTACTCCTAATGACAAAATGCAAGGATGCCATAGGAGTGGATATACAGTCTGTGTAATACTGAAAATAGCCATAAACAAAGAGTTTTTCATTGGTAAGCCAGAACAAAAGAAAATGCTTATCTTCTGTAGTAGGAAATGTCAGGTTTTACCTCTTTAGCATAAAAATAGTCATTTTCTGACAACATATAAAAGTGAGCCTGAAATTTCATACATATTAAAACTGTCACTGGTGTAAGAAAAGCAAATGATCATTTTAATCTTAAAAGCTTTGTGGAGGCAGAATAATAGTGCTGTCTTAACTGTCCATAAAAGGTTATGTTTTTCTCATTTTTAACATTGTGGAAAACTTGATGCTGTTTGATGACACTGAACCCTGCTATGGGATAAAATAATCAAGATTCTAAAAGAAGACATAGTCTTTGAAAAGCATGGTTTTTTTCTGTGGTACCCAAAGTATGTCAGAGTTTTCTGTAGTATATTAATTCTGTTCAAAGATGTTAAAATGTTAAACATGAACAAGAAATGGGTATAGTAGTCAAAAGGTGGAGAAGAAAGTGCACATGTGCAAGACAGTTCCTGAAATAATGTGTTTATGGTGTTGATTAGAAGTATCTGAGTCCATATGTGAGAGTAGTTAAACATTTAATTGAAACTATTACGACCTAGATGAGGTGCTTTTACTGCAAACTTACAAAATTGTTTTGAATTTTGTATTTCTCTTGTAATAAATCACTTTGTAGCAGGAACTGAACTAATTGGTTTTGATCCTGTTGTTCTTCAATATTTTAAAACTCAGGCATCTGTATGTGTCTCGAGTTAAGTAGTGAGTTTTCCTGTTTCTTAAGGTCCAAATTTGCTTGCCAACTTTGAGTAGTTACTCAGTTAAACTAGCTCAATAAACTAGAGATAAGAATGAATGTACTGTTGCAGGGTAAACTAATGGCTAGAGCAGTATTCTGTCACCACTGCTGGCCACCCGCAGGACCATGTGAGTAAGTTAAGAACAGAGCAAAATGTATGAACATTTTTCAGTTCGGGGAGATGCATGAGTTTGTTTAATAAACCAGGATGGATCTCTGTTCCAAATGCCTGTCTCCCTTTAATATGATACAAACTTCTTGCATCCATGGTGTCCTCTGACGAGTGAAATATATGCTGCCCTTATTTGCAGGAAGGGTTGCTGCTGTCAAAAGTTGCTTAAAGATTTGAAAATAAAAGTTTCTTGGATTCTCAGGTTTATCATTCAGTGGTTTTGAACCTCTTCAAGCTTGCCCTGTGAAACACTACGTCAATGTTATTTTTATAAGGATTGTGCTGTGTTATAGAAGTTTAGGTATCAATCTAAATTGTAAAATACAAAATAATCTTGCTTTTAATGCTTAGCTTCTTGTTAAGCTGAGCATTGTCTCCTTGTGATAGATTTGGCTGTAAACTCTGTGGATTTAGCCTGATTTATTTTTATCCTCAAGCTCTTCTTTCTTATTTCCTTTATCATTACAAAGGAATACACAATAATAATTTTAATTTTTTTCCTGGTACTATTCTCAGTTACGTGTTTTAATATAGACGCGGTGGTTGTAAATGTGTTCAAAAGAAGCTGAGTTCTTGTGTATTTGCTTAACAAAGCATCATTCTTCATATTCTGGTGGTGCTGAGATACTCATAAGTTTCTAACTTGTAAGAATTGATGGGATCATTAAGATTTTGGTAGCATGTGTTTAATAAATCTGGCTGTGATGCACATGCTTTGATGTGGTATAAAGGCTCATCCAATTCTTAAACGTTTAACGAATGCAATAGAAAGGTCACTGGCTGTATCAGGAAAAATGCAATTACCAGTTGAGGGGAAGAGGAATGGGAAAGCATGGAGCATTCAGAATAAAATTACTTTGGTTGTTAGTGGTGAAGGGGAACATTGTGTTTTGGTGGTATTCTGGGTGAAGTTTTACAGGTTGATTGTTTTTTGTATTAAGACTGCAGCAACTCACAAAGACAGTAACTTGGTTATGGTGAAAGGAGGAAAGAATACTAAAGGTTGGCTTAATGTTGAAATGAATGTGAATATTGAGTGTCGGGAAGCTCATCCCAGATTAGAGAGAAAGTTCAAATAAATACCTTGTATACCTAACAGCATGAACAAAGAAGCAATGAAACAATGGATCTTCCATCTCAGAATTTAAACGTGTGCCCTTACAGAAGATAGCCTTGGTCAAGGATAGATGACTGAAGTTAGTACAGGAGCACTGTCAGAACAGTTACATGGCTTGTGTTGTGTAGGAGTATAGAACGGTTTAGCTATTAAGTTCCATCAGCTTTTGATCCGTGTTAAGTAGGTATAGCTAACTTAAAGTGCTTGAATGTTTTGTAATAATGCGAAGTAAAGTGGTCTGGGAATTGATGATAGGTTAAGACTGGGTGACCTCTGTAGAGGTATTTCAGGATTGGGTAAAAAAACCCCCAAAACTACTTACCCTCTGTCTTAGCGTGTAATGGCCTCCTGGAATATCAAGTTTTAACTTTGAATAAGCACTTATTGGCTGGCAAGTAAGTGGATGAAAGCTTTACACTGAAGCTTTTTTTTTTTTAAGAGATTTGTATGGGAATTGTGTCATAAAAATATATCATGATTATTTAAGATGACGACTTTGAATTTGTAATAATAGCATTTGTAATTTTGATTTGTTTATTTTGCAGCTCCAGTTGTTAACCGATACAACAGGAGAGTATCAGGTATGATTTCTTTTTAATAATTTAATGTTTCTGAAAAAGTTTTGAAATCTGTATTTGACAAAAGGAATTACTTAAAAAATGGCCTTACTCTTCATCACTGCCTTATTTCTTATACTTCTTGCAGTATTTTTATTTGAAATAATGAGAATTGTTTCTTAATTCGCTGTAGAAACCAATGGGCAACACACAGAGAACAGTTTAGAAAACAGTTCTGTGGGTGATCAGAGACTATTGAAGCAACTTCAGCAGTAGTAATTCTGTCCAGAAAACCTTCCCAGAACTTTTATGCAACATAGTAATTATGGCAAAGGCTTGCTTTGTAGTGAATTGAAAAAGTGGCAGCTTCTTTCTGCTGGAACACATCTCCTAATCTTCCGTGTTGCGAGGAAGTTTATTTCTGGTTAGAATACAGAAATATGGGGGGTGTGGGGTGTTCCCTCTTTGTTTTAGCCCCTTGCTTGTGCAACTGATATTTAAAGTTGTTGGAAATGTGGCTGTTCACTTGTCCTGGAGTTGCAGATTATAGTTTTTTGTTTGTTTGTTTTCTATCTTAACCAATATTAAATGCTTTAATGAGTAGCTTTTATTCCCAACAAATTCTTTTAAAAGTTGCTTTTGAACATATCATGTGAACAAAATGTTAAGTATAGATGAGAAGGTATCGTATTATTTTTTCATTCGAGGTGCAGTGTGGATTGCTTTGCATACATTGCTTTTTTTTGTTTGTTTTTCAAATATTTAATTTTAGCATTTAGCTGGTCCAGAAAGTCGTTATGGTTCTAGTTTGAAAAATGTCTTTATAAAAATGCCTGTGTGTTCAGTGTATTCTCTCTAGTTTTCAGTTGAAGTCTACTCAGGTTGTAACTTCTGTATGTGATCTCACATGTTCTTTGGTCTGATAGTTAGGGTGGGGCATTATTGATAGTATGTGTATGGTATATAAATATCTGAGATAAATACATGTTTAATTTTATGTGCAAAATGTCCTTACCCATGCAGTTCAGTTGCTTTACTACTAGTTGCTTCGGTATGATTAAGGGTATGATTGTGTATTTATGCCACTTCATATAAGTAATTGTGAGTATAATGAGAACTTCATAACTCTTAAAAATTGACAGTACTGGTAGTTTTGGTATGTTATTACATGAGAAATTTAGGCAAGACAAAACTATCTTGAATGATGAAGTTTGATACTCTGATAGTAAATATTGGAAGTCATACATTGTAGAGTATCTTAATCTGGAGAGTTCTAAGACATTTTCATTTCTCTGCTAATTAAACTAATCCATCCTGCAACCTGATGATGGAGTAAAATCTTACAAATGAGAAGTGGATACATCTCAGATTTAAGTTTAAATAAAGGCTGCATTATTCCTAAAGTTACAAAGTTGAGCCTTAATCAGAGGGTAGTTGTAATCTTGAATCTTAAATAGCGAAATGTAATATTGGTACTGAGCTGCTCTTAGTTAAAAAACAGGTTCCTTCATTGAAGGGGTCTAAAGGTTAATATGAACAACTGAACAGCAAATGTAAAATTGAATTGCTAACTTCCATAACTGGATTATGGAGGACTGTTCAGATGCTTAATAACACCGCTGCTCCAAGAAGAGCTAGAATAATTCAGAGTGTACAGTACATGTTAGAATTCTTATGGAGACAAACATTAATAGAATATGTATATTTTACTACTGTGTGTTAATACTTTTCACAATTTAAAAAAAAATACTTTTTTCTCCACTTTCTATATATGCACTGTACAGGTCACGATCGGTGTGGGATTTGTTAAAATGCGAAAGAGATGCAAACAGCATCCATGCATATACAAGGAGACCCCATTTTCCTTCTCTTGGCAGGAAAAGTACAGAAGCCTACTGGTTTGGGGTGGGGGGAGTAGTTTGGTGGTTGGGTTTTTTGCACTCCGTACCTGCTGTGTCTTGTCAAGAAGTTACCCAAACAGGAAGGAGACTAGCAGGGTTCTTGTAGGTTATTGAACTCAGCCTCCTGCTATGATAGGCAACCACGTTTTATAATCCCTTGCATAAAATGAGTGACTGATTTGTTGGTTTTGGTGCTCTGAATTTGGTTTGATTTCCTTATTAGATGTGTCAGGTTTTAAGAAACACTTCGTTCTGCAATTTCTACAATATTTCTTTTTTCTTTATAAACCAACAAACAGCAGCAAATAACAAACCAACATTGCATTATGGATTACTCAGCATACTATCTAAATATATCTGCTTTTAACTAATTAAGTAAAGCAGAACAAACCACGGAGAAGAAAAGCTGACAATATTTTTTGTAATTGCATTTTGTGTATTCTTTTCTGGTCTTCTATTCAGAAGAACTTTCTGCTAATTTATGTTGAACCTTGTCAGTCCTACCAGCTATTGTCATGTTTCCAGTGCACTGTACATTTGTAAGGGGAGTAAAAAGCAGAGCTAAATTATTTTCTGGTATCAAGATTTACATGCACAAAATTATAGATTTGCAGTACACTGGAAGAACAAAATAGGAGAAGAATTTAAAAGCTAACATTGGACATACTAAAGAAAAGACTTAAAATTCAAGCAAGAATTTTTTTTTTCTTTTCAGCGTTTGGCTGCCTAGGGAATTATGGCATTGCTCTCGTTGTTCAGTAGGTCAGGAATGAAAGTTAGAAAAAATGTAATTCTAATTAAAGGAAAAGATGATAAAGTAATTGTCTGCATTATACATACAGTTTAGGACAGGCTAATAATTGTTGTGGTAAACGATTCAACTAGATACGTATTCTTAGAGACTTAACAATTGTTTGTGACCCTCTCTTACACATAGCAGTTACAGAATCTCTTTTAAATTGCTTTATTAATGTCCTCAGTATTAAATTTGGAGTGTTTACTCCTGGTCAGTTGTGATTAGCTGCCTAAAGATAACAGGACGATCATGATTCCCTTGGTGGACTAATGCAAATTCTAAGGATGCATAAAGCCATAGAAAAAACCTGTTGTAATGATTACTGAATTTTCATTTAGGTGTTTATTTTTAGTTGTGAAACATCTAAACCTGGGGCTTTTGACTGTACTGGCAAATACTATTTTAATGATTGTAGATATTTGGCTGTTATTCTTTTAAGACTTACTCAAAATATGAGTTTTCCGACACATGGCAAGAATTGGTCAGGAAGTTTATTTTTGCATTTTCAGAAAAACTTTGAGCAAATCAGTTTACTTCTAGCTTATGCAGTACCTCAGTAAAATACTTCAAGAAATCAGGATTTAAGAACACTGCTTGACAAATAGTAATCTATTAGAAAGGTCAAGCTGACCTTGTACATTAAAACATACCTTGTTTATATTCTTTTTGTCCAAAAGAGGAATGAATTTTATTTTATATTTCTCAAATCATTGACCAAAAGTAATGATACTGCTTTCATATCCCCTAAGTGGTACTAGCACATTCTCACATACTGCTTCTTTCTTACCCTGTAGTACTGAGAACATAGGGATTCATTCTGCTCAGCTGTGCTCCCCATTTCTGCAACATTTGCTACTTACTTGTCTCCTAGGCTGATGTGTTCCCTGAGGGGGAGGGATAATGTTGGCTTGCTTGGCATTAAACTCTTCCAAATGGTTCAGCAGCTATAAAGGCTCTGCAGGGAATCCCGTTTGCTTCTTGACCAGAGAAACAGGGGTTTGTGTGCTGGTCAGAGGTTCAGCCAGCAAAGTGGGGGTCTGTCGGTGGTGGGTGGGATACTGAGAAACTCCACAGACTGTGCAGGAGGGTCATCCTGGAAAAGGGGGCCTTATCTAATCATGTTCACAGAATTATTTATAGAAGTGCAGAGTGGTAAAGTGGTGTTCTCATGAAGAGAAACAGCCTTTTCTAGGAAATGCTAGGAGAAAGAAAGATAAATTTCTAGGGGAACATCAAGCTCTCATTTATCTAATGAATAGTTTATTTGTGTATGGCATGTTTGGCCATGTGACATGTTGAGGTTCCACACAAAACCCAAGCCTTGTGTTGGTCAGTTCTTATTTGTATACAAGCTGGTGGCTGACGAAAATGATCCTCTATTTGCAAAATCATAAGCTATCCCTGTGTAGAAACTAAAAAGAAAAAAAACAAACTAAAACCCCAAACAACCCATGAATTTAAAAATCTTCTAGCTGTAGGATGCCATAGACTGTGGTGCCATGGGCAATTTCAGTCTTAATTATCCAGCAGAACAGTTGTCTTGCTGCTGCTTTAAGTGAATTAGCAATGGCTCAGCCTTCTGCTAGTGTGAGTAACTCATGTTATGTGGCTTGCTGACTGACTCAGTCTGCCCAAGCTTTGTTTGAATGGCCTGAAAACCATACAAATTCCTTCCTCCTAAAATTTGGACTGTGTTGAAATTCATACTTGCTTGATTACGTTTCTTGATCTTCCTCCAGGCATAGAGGCTCCTGACAAACTTTGTTAGTTGCTTCCTTTTCTGTAGTGAAAGAGACCACAGAGAATACCAGTGAGTAACTCAGCCCTCGGTTAGTGACAACAGGGTGCAGGGAGGTAGGAGAAATAAGTGATACCTCCTTCCTCAAGTAATAATATCAAAGCTATTTCAAAACTAGAGGGAAGAGAGTGTTGATTATTTGTCCCACTATAACAATTGATACGTAACATTGAAGAGAATTTTAGTCTGATGAATGAAAGTTAATTGTGGTTTTGGGAAGAAGAGTGTGACGCCTACTACAGTCTCACTTGGGCATAGTTCTCCTCTTTTAGTTTTAGCATGTTTCAGAAAAGTAAAGGTTTCTGCTAGATTTATGTATTGCCATTTCTAGACACCTTTGATTCATTCCACAGAACACCCACTCTCCAGCGGACTTGCTGACTTCTTCATGGGATAGAAAAAAATCTGACAAAATATGACACCTATACCATACATGTGTGGCAGAAAGTTTTCATCAGTTTTCTCCAATTATTTCTGTTTATCTGAGTGACCTCGTATAATTTCTCTTGTATGTTCCTGTACTCCCTCCTCAATCTTCTTTTGGCCTCTGTGGGATAGGAATGAGATTACAGTTTTCACATTCACCAACTATATAAGCAGAATAATTGAATTATATAATCCAGGGAAGCAATATATGATTGTTATTTCCCCAGTATTTTTATACCAGCAAATTAAAAAGTAATCAAATGAACAAGACTTGTTTCCGTTAGTCCCTTTGGTAGGGCGGCTTTCATCAGAGACTTGGTGAAGTGAGAAGGATCAAGTCTGCTGTCCCTGGAATCAGGTGTAAGCCCTCTCCTAAGATACGATTGCTGAATAAATGTTTACATATATAGAGGATAATTTTGTCTGAATGTTACTGAATCCTGTTTTCCTGTGTATAATGAACATTAACATTGTTGGGGACAGTGACATTTAACACTGTCAGTGTCCCCAACAAATGTTGGGTTTGCAATCAGTATTTTCAATCTTTTGCTTCTCTCCAGCAATCTGATATGACAGTATGGTTGGCTTTTTTGGTGTTTTGTTTTGTTTTTTAATCCATCTTCATACAATGTATTAACATGATATATTTAGAGGGTGTAGGTATAGAATTTTGTATTTGAATAATGTTTAAATCAATGTCCCCTGACAGTTTCTGGCTTTTTCTTTCCTCATAAGATGAACTTTGTAAGAGGCCTGTGTGACCATTGGTTCTTCAAACTCACTGGTTCTTCTCCATTTTGACAGTGGGAGACTCTCTAACTTGAACAGTTCATTCTTCTGGCTCCTACCAAAGATGAGCAGTCATCTCATGAAGTAGATACGTTGTTGAAGTCTGATATCTTTCTGGGCTTTCTAGTGAGATACAGCATTTTTTCACACCCTGGCAAGTTGAGATGTCAGGATATGATAATATTATGCATAGTAAAATCTTTTTAGTAGCTTTTAGCCTTTTAAAATGACAGCTTTTAAAAAAAAAATTTTTTTCTAAGAAAGCTTTTATATTAATTATTGCCATGGAACATGTTAGTATTTGGTAAAGAATACTGTTTTGGGATCCTATTAAATTAGGACATCTAAATCATAGCAATGAAGCAAGAAGCAATGCTTATTTTGGGAGGTTGTTTTGAGTATTTTCTCTTGCAGAATACTATCTGCTACATCACTGATAGTCTCATCACTTCAAATGATAAAGTGAGGAAGACTGAGTGACTGACTTTCTCTGTGCCATTCTCTTTGCTTTCTACTTACCAGACCGTGATTATCAGAGGATGACTTGAAAATCATGATCTGGTTTCTTCTCTTGCAGCTACTTGATGAATTTCTATATTGATTATTCACCATCTTACAAAACTGATGGCATAATAACTTCTGCTGAAAGGTTTTCAGGCAGATGATAAATTGTAGGAGACTTTTTAGTTCAAAAATTCGCATTTTTACTAATGGCACAAACAGCTTTCCGGTTTCAACAACCTGATGCTTCTGTCATTTTTTGCTAGCCCCAATGATTGCAAAACTGATATCATAACTAGAGTGAAAACAATTCATTTTGAAAAATGTTGATATGAGCAAAAGCCAAGTGTGTGGGATGACAGATGAAAGTGGTGATAAATTGTGTGGGTGCTCTCCTGTAGGAAAGTGCCTGAATCATTATTCGTTAAACAAAAAAAACCCACTTGTTTTCTCCATTTGCAATATTGGGACTTAAAAATTCTTGGCATGTAATTGGCATTCAGTGAATAATGAAAAGCTTATTTTTGGAAATTAACAGTCGTGACTTCACAATTCCTTGGATTTCACACTGTTGTGAATAATTCTGCTTGTAATTGCTGAATTTTTTTATGGCATAAAGAGAAATACAACACTCAATGAGCATCCTTATTTAAAACTTAAGTCAGTGCAATACCTGGTCAGATGAATCTGCTCCAATCCACTCAATGCAAATATAAGTGCTACAGTGGAGTAGAATTCATTCAGTTTTCCTCTTTTTTTAATTTATTCTTTCTAAATAATTGTTCATGCTTATAGTGTTACATAACAATTAGAAGTTTTTCATCTGAAGTAAAATATTTTAACTCAAATTAGTCCTAATTAATTGGGAGAATAAGGTATAGTCATGCATGTTTATTAAGCAATTAATGCAGTAAGGACCAGTTTTCAAAAGTAGTCACGTGGTAAAAGGTGCAGGTGATTAACTTTCATTAATTCTTTTACAATAAAGATCTCTAAAAAGCCTACATAAATGCTAGTCCATATCTTTAGATACATAAAGACTTTTTAAAATACCAGCCTTCAGGTGATTTTTT
>VYZV01028044.1:699-16001 GCA_013401275.1 Pandion haliaetus | reverse complement strand
TTTTCAGACACCAAAATATTGTTTCACAATGGAAACTGCAACTGAACTAAGCTATGGTATTACAAACATGTTACAAAATCTGTTTTCAAGGGCTCAGCATCCATATAAAATCATGTAGTGCATATTACATATCAAGGCTATTGCTTTAAAAACCTGAGATCATCTCCTTGATGCTCAGGGATACTGATTCACTGATACAGCACTACAGAATTAAGTTTGCTTGAATACTGTGCAGGAAGACCATCCATCTGTTTTCTAAAGTATCCTCTCAGTGACAATATATGAGAGGTAAATCTTTTCAGAGAGGGGTTGCCCACCTCATGAAGACAAGAGACAAGGGCAGACACAACAATTGCTTGAAAAGCTACTGCAGAAAAAGAAAAGTCAGCTCCCCTTCTTCATGATTAGGACAAAAAGTGATGGTCAATGTATATTTGATGAAGCATTGCATTAGATATCACGGGAAAAACACCTAAACTTTCTAACAACAAAAATAATGACTTACTGGAATAGGTTGCCGGGGGCAACTGAGAAATCCATACCATTGGAGTGAGTATTCAGAGACAGGGCAGGCAAAATCAAAACTGACATAGGTTTAGCTGCATTGTGATATAGGAATGAAATTGATCCAACACAGTACCTTTTTTCTGAATTGTGATTTTTAAAAATTTTCATCATTTCACACAATGGAGATTTTTTTTTATCTTACCAGTTTCATGAGAAATAAAAATTTCAGCCTTTCAGGCAACTTCAGCAATCATGAAACATTCTCACCAGTTAATATTACAGCTTATTTATCTACAGACAGAAAGCCCTTTCTCTTTTTTACATGGGCCTCTTGCATTCTCCCTCAATGCCATTCTTCATATTTAAAAAGTAAGCAGAAACAGATATCTACGCATGGCCAATGGCAGCTGTGTACAGCCATCTTTTCAGCAAAGCACTCATTCATACCATTTATTTAATTGGTTTCAAAATCATAGCTTTTCATATTAATAACTTTATGGGCATAATAGCTATCATTCAAAAAATACTGATGTTACAGTAAGCTCAGATTCTTAAATATCAATACATTTCTAACGTCAAATGTAATACCTCAGGCTGCAAACTGAGTATTGACAAAAAAAACCCTCAAACTTTTGTAATGGTTTTGCACTCTGGAAGTGTACTTTGTAAATCAATGATTTCTGTATCTAGCAGATCATCACTGGAGTAGGTTTGCCCTTAACAGTCAAGGTTAAAGTTTCTCTCAAATCTATATCACTTTCCAGAACTCAAACTCCATTACTTCAACCTCAAAATAATGCTTGTGAGAGGAGATATAGCAGGACCAATGCTTGGAATTTGTTACTGGAGTTTAAAATAACAATTTTTTCAGCACCTAGATTGAAGTGCAAAATTTTGACTTAAGTGTAACTAGTTGGAGTCTTAACTGCAACTAAACACCAAAGCATATGCCTTTGGAAGAAAAAGGCAAAATAAAAAAAAGAAAAAGCTTTGTTCTCTCTTTGTTTGCAACTAAAGACAAAGAGGTGTGAAGGGATGAAATAAAAAAGCAATAGCAACTTGGATGAGGAAGAGTAAGAAATAAGTACATGGCTTATATTGAAAACCACTGGTTTCCAGAAATTTCGGCAATTTCTTGGAAGGTGCCCAGCTACTTCAAAGATAAATTTAACAGTCCAAAATGTGAATCTACAATCAAGTGATTTTGTTGCATTCAACAATGAGTCAAGGAAAAGGACCAGCTCTGACCTCATTCCATTTGTATATTCAGTGACTGTTTTGCACATGGGAAAGTAAGAAAATCATAACAGCCATATTCAGAGTAAAAGTATGTTCTTTTTTCTGGATGCCCTCTTGTGTTCTTGTGTTTGCCTGAACTGGTTTTGAATACTGCAATGATACAGATGTCACAGCTTCCCCAGGCAGCCTGGGTTTTATGGCAGCTACAGACAAATGTGCTTGCACTACAAGTTTTGTACACAACCCTGCCAACTTCTGACTTACAATTTAATTTAATTCTTGACCTGCTCATTATCTCTGGAGCAAAGACTTCCAATTATTTTGGCAATCAGTATCCTAAGGACTATTCTGGCATACCCAAATCCTCACTATCAGCTCCCAAGAAGGATGTCAACCAACCTCTCCACAAAATAACATTCCTGTCATCAGCTAGTGCTTTTACAAAAAAACATGGGTACCNAAAAAAAAAAAAAAAAAAAAAGACATCTGAGAAAGAGTTGTACGCAAGTAGGTCTTGTAATATGAAGCTGTACAAGTGTCATTGGAGTTAGAATTTACTTCATATTGCTACTCTGGTACAAACGTTCATTGCCAAAACAATAGCAGCAATCCTCCCAGCCAAACTGGGGACAAACTGGGTCTATTGTTCCTTAACCTCTCACATTGGTTCAAATGTCAATGGAGAATGGAATTTGCAAAGAATTAATACAGTATCCCAGCAGGAATTTAAAGGACAAGGCTATAAAAAGAAAGAAAGATTTCAAGCAAGTCCTTCCTACTTTTAAAACATTTTTCATGTTCATTTTAATATTAATATTCATGCCTTGTTGATAGGAATATGAGTTGGCAATATAGTGAAATTTCTATCAATGGGAAAGGTAGAATGAACTGTACTACAGCATAATCTACCAAGCCTGTGGTTCTCTGAACATGCATGAATGTCCACTACAGTCACTTTAATTGCTCCAAAAAAAGACAATTAATTATATCCACCTGCTTCATTTCTTCTCCATCAGTAAATGTCTGGGTAAGCAGCCAACTTCTGACTACAGAAACGTCAGTTGTGTGGGCAGAAATATATATATGTATGTGTTATTGTTTTTCCAGGTGATACTGGCAACAATAACAAATGAGTTCAATTAACTAAAGGTTTCTTCAAAACATGCAGCTCAGGTTCACATCTGCAGACAGGTTTCACATGGTTACTGAGCATCCTCTATGCAATACTAAGTAGACAGAAGGGGAACAACACGCATGGAACAAACTGGACCAGTTTTAATAAAGGAATTATTAAAGTTTAGGAGAATACTCTTACAAAATATTAGTCTACCTCAGCAGATAATTAAACCAATTTTATTTTCATATCCAAGGTCGAGCATCCTTCTATTACCCTGTTTCTCCTCAGCCCCTTTGTGGTTAGGTGTCAGCACCCCAGACACCCAGAATACCTTCAGCCCTGGTTCCAGACACCTCTGGACAACTCTACGCACTCCCACCCTACCACGGAGGACACCCAGCTTCAGCCACCGCTGTCTGTCACTTCAGAAAAAACGTGTTTAATTGTTTTGTGATACCCTCTGTCATTGATGCCTGTCCCTACATTGCCTCTCCCCACTGAGTCTTCCCAACAGTACAGGATCTTAAGGGACAACTCCAGTACCATACAAGGTGTCTGAAGCGTAGCCCTTGTTACAGCAGATGTACTCCATGGCACAAGGTCCTTTTCTTCTCCCACCCAATCATTTTTCAGTTGAGGTCTATTACACAGCTAATCTTCAATTCACATACAATTCTGGCTGACTTCTAAGAGACCTGGATGAACCCTGGATAGACATCTTACACACATTTGATTATGCCTGATGATGCGCTTCTCCATGGTCACTACCCAACGGTAACAAAGACCTATTTCTCCCGATGAATTTATGTCCACAGGATGTTCAGATTAAACACTTTTGTGGATATTCTTCATGCTGTTCACTCACAGGCTGAAGGAGAAAGCTCCTTATACCCTACAGCAACACATGACTCATAGGTATATACTGTTCATGTCACCATGCAGCGTTAGACGTGGAAATTTATGGGTAAAAAAAAAAAAAAAGGTTGCTGTGGTGGCTCAAATTTACGGGGAAAAAAAACCAAAGTATGATTTTGCCTGCAATCAGCCTAAGGAAACATTTCCTAAGCTCTTGTATATGGGTGGCTGTTCTGCTTCATTATGAATTATGAGGCTGGTAAATCCCTAGTACCTTTAGCAAAGTCAGAATTATATATATAATTAAATCAAACATTAAAAAAGATGATCTGAAGCGCTCATATCTCATTCTCACAGGACCATCCCTACCCAATAATAGCAGAATAAAAGAAAGCATCATACTGTACTCTGCAGAGGGAAACACAGGCAGAACACCTAATGGATATTTAACTGGCGCAATCACTTGGAGTAGATGTGAAACTATCATATGTTCAGTTTTCTTATCAAGAATGCATACATATTTTAGCTCTTCCACCTTTATGCTGTTATTTCTTATTTCTTTCCCTAGTTTCCTTTGGGAATTATGTGCCAGTTAATCAGGATTAAGATCATCCACTCACATTCCCACTGCAGAAATATAAAATGTGAAACACCACCCTTTTTAGATGCAGATGAATTTGACAAATATTCAGAGCATCTGAACATAGCTTGATACAGAGGTAGGATCATGTTCAATTTTCTTAAGATGCTGCTACACGTATTTTAATAAAGACCCTTCAAAAGCTCACAAAAGCTTTCCAAACTTACCCTTTTGATAGAGGCTAAGAACTAGTTAGCAAACAGTGGGAACCTAAATACTTCTTCCTCTTTCCCAGTAACACTCAAGTATTTACAGCAATCACCAACTTCTGTGAAGCTGTCCCATACTAGTTTCCTAAAAAAATATTTGTATAAGCAAACATATACATACAAAGGGTAGGAGTGCAATGAAATGATTAAACTGTACTTCTGAGACTTAGGGTGGTTAGAAACTAGCAGTGTTTCCCCAGAGAAATTTCTGCCATTTAGTGCAGTATTACCCCCTCCAACAGCTTGCTTTTTCCTCTTGACAATTATTTCGGGAATCCTCAGGAAGGGTCCTGTGTCTAGCACTGATTTCTGATCTGCAGAGACACATCTGAGGATGATAAACAAGAGGCTCAGAAATTACTCCTTTCTGTTAGGAGTGACCAAGAGACTTCTCCCTCCCCAACGATCTTGTGTACAATTTTGTGCTTCCCAACATCTTTTTCTGGTTTTTTTTTTTTTTTCCTCCGATGCCACAATTACTGCCCTTGCCCTTGGTTTCCCACTCTCCGATAAACAGCCTATAAAATCGCTGCAAGAAACCAAGTGCTGCTTTTCACACAGCCACAAGACAGACTGCCTTTACTGAACATATACTGAACAGCATCCACGCCAGCCTCCAAAAGAGAGAGACGATAATGTAATCGCCGAAATGCTGAGAAGTTCCTCTGAGCATAGGCTGAAAAGAGGGCAGGAGCGGGGAAGCTCTAAAATCACACAGTGCATCCCATATTAAAAAGTAACTTTTCGGCAGCGCGTTGCGAGGCTGAGCACCAGGCAGAGAAGGGGAGCACGCAGCCACATGGTATATTCCTGCCTCTGCCTCTCTCTCCTCTCTCTTTTGGTCCTTCTCTCCGGCTTTCTCTCCCACCTCCTCTCCCTGGCGCTGCCTTCCCCTCTCCCCCTGCCGCAGGCTGCAGAATGGGACACGCTTGTTCCCCAGCCAGCCGGCAGCTGTCACACAGCGGAGGCAGCCAGCAGCCGGTGCAAAGAGTGAGCCTACTCTGTCATTTAGGATGACTCACTGGAATCTGGCATTAATTTCTCTTTTTCTGGTAGTGGACGGAGAACAACCAAAAAGCTACACTGGACTAGACCAAGGTAAGTGATTTAAAAGTCTTTTTTACCCTAAAGCCGGCCGACGCTTTGAGGGTGCCGAGCTGTGTACAAAAGCTGGCACTGGAACTAATTTGGTGGGTGTCTGAACACCTGGCATTACATGCCACCAGTGTGCCTTTCTGGTGTTAACCCTGTGCGTACCACCCAGCTACCCCCAGGGGGAGAGACGGCAGGTCAAAATATAACCTAGCAACTGCATTTTGTCCCCTTAATGCAACTTTTACAGCAGCACTACACCTGCTCCTGTGAAAACAAGCAGCTTCTCAGTATTGCTAAATGATCAGGCTTTTGTGTTCTGCCACTGGGAATATAGCGTATCAGGCATCCGTCATGGACTCCGTGCAGATTCATTCCCACGGCAGTTGTTTCATCACTTTAATGAGTTGAAATTCCACAGTCCACAGAAACGCTTCCCTGTCATTTCCCCTCCCTCTGAGGGCTTCGCATAGGATCATATAGATACGATCCATTTTCAGGCTTTTCAAAACTAGTGCTCACTGAAACCACCAGAACAAGTCTGCTGAAACACAGCCAGTGCTGCACTACATATTCTGTCTGCATTCCTCTCTCTGGTTTTTCTGCTGTGAATCAAAAATTCAGTGTTGCAGGAGGGTTTTTGCAAGGACAGTACATGTCTCTGGCACAGCAATTTAAAGCAAAGGGAGAAGCTTCTCCCAATTCTGAAATCCTGGCAAAATTCCCTTCTTCCATTTTCTGAGGAGGTACAGTATTTCAAGCAGAGTTATCTAAGCAGGTTTCTGCTGGGGTTGATTGACAGGTTTTAGTTGTGATTTTAATGAAAAAATGTCACTGAATATCTACAGCTTCATTTCTGTCAATCCAATGCTTTTTACCAAATGGCTTACTTCAGAGGGTGACACCTTTAAATTAACCCAGCATCATGCTTTTCTAAATCTATAAACAGAATATCAGACTAGCTAGTGCACATTGCAGAATCGCACAATCTTACCTTTGGATCTTTAATGGTCTAACTGCAGTGAAGACATTTGGTTTGGTTTACATGTTCTCTGTACTGTGGAAAGCGTTGCAATTGTGACTGGATGTGCTTACGTTTCTTATACGTTATACTGTATTTTTCTGCAATACCTTACACATTCTATTTGTTCACACCTCCTGTGTACTGGCACAGTTTATTAAGAGTTGATTTTTAAACCTGCAAAGAACTGCCCTGACATTATTGCTATGAAAAGGAATCTCTTCTCAAAGAAGATGACAGGTCCCACATTAATCATGTCTACAGAGATGACCAAACAGGTATTGGCAGTTAACACTGAACACCATTCAGCTTCCAGGTAGTCACCAAGACCCACAGTCTGTGGACCCAGCATGAATATTTTTGGAATGAACTCAAAGATGGCAGTGAGAAACACTCCCCTTAGTTACGCCCCTTCATGCAATCTTTTAAATAGATTAGGGGAAAACAGATTCTTATTTCAGGGAACTTAAAGGACTTTGGTACATATCTTCAGGAAGAGGTAGGACAACAGCTTGACTCGTCAGCACTGATTCTACCTCATTTTCCGTCAGAATATGGTACATTTTTCCCCCTTGATAAAAATGGAAAGCACTTACCAGCATTATGCTTTAAGATTATTTCTAATCATTTGGACAAGTGCAGAGACTTCAATTTTTTATTTTTTTTTTTAAATTTTGCCTTTTTTCTTCGCATTTAGGTATGATAATGACTGCAAGGGTATCAGATTATTTCCAGGGAAAGTAACTCTAAAATGCAATTCAGACAACAAATCATTGCGATTCTGTCTTTAAGCATTAGATAATATTCATGCTACTTATTTTTAAATTAGTAACTATTTTTTGTATGCAAGCTCTTAGTCACTTGCTACATGTCAGTCTCTGGGGTCTGAAGAGCTATTTTTGAGCCTGTCTGGCTAATGTCTAGAATACAAAATTATCCTGTTCACAAGTTGGGTTTTTTGTTTTATTTTCCTCTCTTCGGAGACATGAGTATATTATCAGTTTTCATCACTATGGCTCTTTTCAGGTGGAATCTTCATCCTTTTAAATGCAGATCATATACTGTGAAAACAGTTTATTGTAACTTGGCAACAAGAGCTAAAAAAATCAAGTTACATCCATCATGCATGCAAACCTTGTATCATGCTGCCCCATACTCAGCAAATTAAACCCTAGAGATAAATGACATTCTAGACTTGTGGACCAGTTAGTTTAATATCATTAGCTGGACTCACCAGTTGTCCTAATTACAGAAGTCAGAGACTGCAGGAAGCAGCTGCGAAGTCAGCACACATGCAAGGAGCTGTTTGTAAAGCAGAAACACATGCTTTAATTTAAAGCTTCTTTGTTGCAGCATGAATTATTAAGGACATGTATGGCATTTAATATCACTGTCAAAAAAATGGTCTGGCTACAGTCCAGGTGATAAGACTTCTATGGGTCTTATGGGGTTATCACTGGCCTTTCTGTGAAGCTTCATTTCTGGTGTAATATTTTCACTAAACTACACAAACAAGCACTTCCAATGCTATTTAGCTATGATCAGGCTCTTGGGTCATTCATTCACTGGCGAGCTGGAAGGAGAGCAAGAGGGAAATTAGGCGCACTGCTAGAGAGCTGCTAGCGCAGTACTACCTGCTGTCGTACCTATCTTACTCCGAATGGAGAATCCACTATCAATGTAACTACGTGTTCAAGGTGCACGAGACACATAGCTGCTACACTGGAATCAGCGGGAAACATCCCTAAGACACAGAGACGCTCAACTCTGGAGCTCTGATTGAACATAAAAAGATAAAACCAGCCACAAACCAGCTAACTGGAATCAGTCAGCTGCTTTGATGGGTGGCCAGGGATCCGCTCCCCCCTGAGCTTCACATCCCTCTTGGCAGTTCACCTCCACAAACTGAAGTCAGGAGAGGCAGAAGTTTTGCTGTGGTTAGTTAAGTGCATTTAGTCTTATAACTGATTTCGTTCAGAAAAGATGAAGGTTCAGCCAAGTTCTTCAGCTCAAAAAAATCAGCTTAAATAGAAGCGGCTTCACTTCAGTTCTCACTTACCTCTGTAGATTTCATTTGAAAGTAAAACCCCATCCAAAGATGAAGAGTTCTAAACAAATCAGGGTTTTACACATCAGAAACGTACCAGCTCTCGACAACAACCTCTAGAAAGGTATCAAATTCATCCCAACTACTCAATAAACCATACTGTCCTGCACATAGGCACGCAAAGATGTGTAAAATTTCATTCTTCGTTGCAAAAAGCACACTTAGCCACTGTCATGGTTCACTATTAATGTTCACTGTAACTCAGGCAGCTGTGTCTCTATTCATTGCACGCTAAGCAGAGTCAAGATTACCTCCTCCTCATTGTATAGTGCTTTGTTAAAAGGTAAACAAACAGTACCTACAGGTAACATTTTGAACAGTACTATTGATCATCATTAAAATGGTACTTTAAGTCGAACTGTACACAGGCACTTGTTTTAGAACAAGGGACAGGAAGCCGGAGAGGGACTTTTTACAAGGGCATGTAGTGATAGGACAAGGGGTGGCTTTAAACTGAAAGAAGGTAGATTGAGATTAGATGTAAGGAAGTAGTTCTTCACTGTGAGCGTGGTAAGGCGCTGGAACGGGTTGCCCAGAGAGGTTGTGGATGCCCCCTCCCTGGAAGTGTTCAAGACCAGGTCAGATGGGGCTTTGAGCAACCTGATCTAGTGGAAGGCATTCCTGCCCATGGCAGAAGGGTTGGAACTAAATGATCTTTAAGGTCCCTTCCAACCTAAACCATTCCGTAATTCATTTTATGACATTTCACACACTTGCTATATTGCTTTCCAGAAACTCATAACATAGCCTCACCAATTAAGATCAAATCTAATCTTAGTCTAAGATCAAGGATGTCCATAGGGATGAAAGTAAGGCACATATGCTATGTAAAACAGGCATCCAACCCTTATAATTAGACATTACCTTTTGAAGAGAGCATTTTTCTTTCCTCAGCGTAAAAAAGGCTTGGTTTCAAACATCCTGTAAATTAGGGAAGAATGAATCTGCTGGAGAGGTACTATTGCTTCCTTTGCCTTTAATTTTTGCATTCCTCAAGAAACTCGGCCACATTCTTGTAGCATTTTCAGTCCAATAGAATTTGAACCTTTGACCACCTACACCAGTGAAGAGTACAACCAACTGAACCAAAAAGGATTATGTAAGAAACTTGTAGTGCATCTCCGGATACATGTGTGAAAGTAGTGTCAGAACCTAATACAAACACAAGGTAATATATCCATTTCAATCACAATGAGCTTTAACAGACTCTTCCTCAAAATAATGTCGGCAATTTTCAGCGTCTATTTAATTATTTTGTTAGGACTAATTCTTTTTCTATTAAAATCTGTATTCTTTATTTATTTATTTATTCCAAACAGTGCTCTGTATTTTATCCCAGGTAAAACACAGATGGTGCAGTTTCCAAGGCACCATTTTAGTTCTTTCTTGCTCAAGCAAAATAAAAACAATATTGTATTCACCGTGAAGTAGCTTTTACCATACTTTTGAGCTTTGTCATGTAATTTGGACTTGTGAAAACTGATGTCTTTCAACAAATGAAACAACAGAAAAATACTTTTTTCCTTCTTGTTCATTTCATTAACATGTGAAATGTCTTTTCACTCAGTATCAGCTTGCTTGTTTGTTTTCCTTTGATTGTAATTCAAATTTGCAAAGCGATGAGGAAAGTAAGTATGCTACGCATGTATTTTCCTTAGGTTTTGAGGCGATTTCATTATTGAGTTATTGGCTAGTTTAGGAATGCTGCATTACAGACAATCTCTGTGAATAAACGAACAACAGTTCAAAGGGAAACGCTTCTGAGAGCAAAGAGTACATTCTCTAGAGCAGTTCTGGTAGATGACACATCTGAAATTGATTTTAGACATAATCTGAATTTTTTACTATACTCAACAAGTTCTATGCAGCTTTTCTTTCCTATTTCTCCTTGCATCTTTCCCAACCTTATCATGTTAACGGTGCGTGTTTGAGAACAACGTTCTTAATCCTGAGGGCACCAGCAACGTTGGGTAACATTTAGCGAAGCATATACCATCCAAGTGATTTGTAGGTTACACAGAGGACAATACCATGATCCACAGGGTGAAGCAACCAGAGTAAAAGCCATCCAGGAGCTGGGTTTACTAACAAAATTACTGAGATTGCTGATTGATAAGGAAGCTTGGAGTCTGTAGCCACACCCTACTTGAAACCATATAGCAAAAGAGGAATTTGCATGCTACAGAGATACCGGAATTTTACAGAACAACACCAATGCATCGAGACGTACAAGGAAACAGAGTGTGGTGGAAACAGCAAATGAGATACATAGCTCTCTGCTACAGACTTCTTTCCATCTTTGACAATGAAGACTCGAGTTTTTTTCTAGGTCCTAAACATTACAAGTCCTGTCATGAAACTTAAAAAGGTAAAACACTTAAAAATCCTATGAACCTGTGCACTGTGTGTACATACATGTGCATGTATGACACCATAACAGTTCCAGATGCTAAAGGAGCAAAAAACCACCCCCAAAACAGAAATACAACTGCAGCTTCACAAATCACATCTGACCATCTTTGAGGCAAGGTTGTAGGCAGAAATAATAAATTTAAATAGGCATCCTCATGTAAATAGAAAAGAACATGGAAGCTTTGAGCAGACTAGCCTTTCTTCAGTTCCTAAAGCACCTACGAACTCTGCCTTGCTTGCAACCGCATCCGCACTTTACCATCAGCACTGTATCATGTCTGGTATACTGAATGTATAGTAAACTAGAAATTATCCCATGAAACTCCAGGACACAGTTCAGGCCATAAAACGCATAAGACCCTGCCATGCCAGGACACAGTTCAGGCTTCCTACTTGGGGACACCACTGTGGTGGCGTGTAGCAGAACAATGCCATACCCCTCCTCTCCCCCTGTGCTCAGCACTGGTGAGGCCGCACCTTGAGTACTGTGTTCAGTTTTGGGCCCTTCGCTACATGAAAGACATGGAGGGTCTGGAGCGTGTCCAGAGAAGGGCAGCGAAGCTGGTGAGGGGCCCGGAGCTCAAGTCTTATGAGGAGTGGCTGAGGGAACTGGGGTTGTTTAGCCTGGAGAAAAGGAGGCTGAGGGGAGACCTTATCGCTCTCTACAACTGCCTGAAAGGAGGTTGTAGTGAGGTGGGTGCTGGTCTCTTCTATCAAGTAACTAGTGACAGGACGAGAGGAAATGGCCTCAAGTTGCGGCAGGGGAGGTTTAGATTGGATATTAGGAAAAATTTCTTTACTGAAAGGGTTGTCAGGCATTGGAATAGGCTGCCCAGGGAAGTGGTAGAGTCACCATCCCTGGAGGTATTCAAAAAGCATGTAGACAGGGCACTTCAGCACATGGTTTAGTGGGCATGGTTGATGGTTGGACTCGGTGATCTTAAAGGTCTTTTCCAACCTAAATGATTCTATGATTCTATGATTCCAGGAGGCACCAAGACCCGTGCATACCCCATCTACTGCCCTTGGAGGCCAGGACAGAACAGAACTAGGAACTGACAAAAATATTAGTCTAAAAGAAGACAACCTCTATGTTACAAGGAACTGCAGAAAGCATCTACTACACTGTAGTTGTTAACTTCATTATGGCTGGTAACTGATTTGAAAGGAAAGGAAACAATACAGAAAGCCTTGCACATCTAAGAAAGACCAATAATTCTACAGCTAGTTTCTTCACCAGGGAGATGTAAGAAAGAGTTAACAAAAACTGTTATCTGTGGTCTGAAATATTAACCTGACAGTCATGTTTATCTTTTGTGAAATAGCTTTAATGATGCTATTTATACGTTTGCATTTTTCTCATTGTTTTTCTCACTGTCCTCCATTGCCACTGGTATTATTACACTTTCAGTATTAGTAATAAAACAATTACTGAGCCTCTCTGCTGTTTAATGGGTTCGAAACCTCAGGAGTTGAAAATAATTAAGTTGGATATTTGTGCTTGCAATGAAGTTTGATATTTGATGAAAAAAAGAAAAAAACTAGCAGAAACATCCATAAATATTAAAGCCAAATGGGACCACTGAATAACTGAATCTGACTTCCAGCATACCACAGTAACCTTGTAATTTCATCCAATTCGACCTGTTTCAAGCCTAGTATCTTGTATAGATAGGTCCATCGTCTTAAAAATAGTTTCAGATCTTGAAAATGATAATACAGGCTGCAAGTGCAGGACCTTACAACAGCTGATCACAACAGAATGGGATCATTCCCTTCTGCTCCCTGCACATAACTCAAACCAGCTAACCTAAAGCCCCCTACCTTACACCACCTTCATCCTGTCTAAGCATGGCAATTTAATCTCAAAATGCATTTCTCTCAGAAAGCTAAGAGAAACTTTAAAAAGAAAGGGAAAGTGATTAGAGAACATGAGCTAGGATTCACCACAGATGACGGGCACTTCTACCACTTGCTATTAAAAAAACCAAGTTATTAATAATTCCAGAAGTCTAAGGAGAATTGCAACATCACATTATTACCTTGTTCCCCCCCCCCAATAATGTACTTTTCCTTCAGCATATTGTTCCTAGACACCATAACGGGGAAAGAGGAAAAACTGCTAGGTTTAACATTAAACAAAAGTTTATCAGTGCTGCACCTCAAAAGGTAAATGTAAATGTTAACTCTCTTTGTGCACTTTCTCACAAAGGCAGTGTATAAAGTTGTCTGTAGCCAAATACATACATACCATAAAGGATTCAAAAAATGAAAGGATGTCTTTTATGCAGCAGGAGAGAACCAGACCAGGAGAGACTAATATCCCTGTGCAGCATTATGGTAGGATTCACTAACACAGAAAACTCCTCAGTTCCCTCAGCCATTCTCTGCACTCCCTACTGCCACCTGAAAAATCTACAGCATTGCTTCTGCTAATGAATAAAATGAACACAGCTGAGGGATAAAGGGAGAGAGAGACCACACTGGAAAATGAAGGAAAGAAATGAGGAGGAGGGAAAAGAAAAAGTATTTGCTCCCCTCCTTTATTCTCAACATTTCCCACATTTATAATGGATTTAGGGAAGAATCAGTAAAGAAATAAGGATTAAGATACAAATGAATACAAAAGAAAAAGAAAACAAATGCACATGGAAAGAAATAAAGTGGCAAATAGAACATATATGTGATGTTACAGATGTCATCTCCCCCAAACCCACATTTTTTCCCTTCATTATTTCTTTCTTCGGCAGACTACAGACTTTCTTTCAGCAGACTTTCTTTTGTGCATCACAAAATCCACTGTCCCATACCTCCACCATCGACAAGACTCTGCTCCTTCTGGATGCCCACCCTTGTGTACTGGCAGTGGGAGACTAAAGGCAGCATGGATTCTGCTGTCTTGACAGTTTAGGGATAGTGAACTGTCCAACAGAAGTATATCACTAGTATAAAAACTGAAAGCTGTAGAACTAAGTAGGGATTTGGTTTTCACCTGTTGTGACTCAGAGCTATGCTAACTCATGACAACCTCTTTTCACTGAACATCTTAGATATGCCAGAGGCAAGCCTACTACACCAGTTAACCTGGTGGGGATGGGAAATTCTGTGATATTAACTGAGAATTTTAAGCAAGGAAAAGCAGAAGAAAAATCAATAGAAAAAAACCCCAATAGGTATTATTGAATCTATCATCCATCTATAGTTGCTAAATAACAGCATTGTTTTTATCCTCAGATCTGTAGTGTTAACTCACAGTAACTAATCTCATTCATATACTGCTTCTTGATATCATTTTGACAGCCAGAAAATTGTTCCTCTGCCTGAACTTAGGAAACAATTTAATTTCTCAGGTGAAAATGTAAATACAACAAGACACAGCAGAAACAGCCCAGTCCTCCTCTGGTAAATACGACAATTAGTGGTACATACATTCAGCCCTCATTCAGAAACCTAAAATCACCCACATTTCTGAGTACTAAACTGCTTAGAGGGTAGGGCCTAATATTACTAAAAAAAGTTATTACTAACTGTTATGACAGCATGTGTGGGACAGACAGAGAAGGGAAGAATAAACCAACTTTTTCAAATTGCAGATGTTATGAGAATTGTCCCAGAAAGGAGGTGGAAGAAGTGAGGAAACAAAGTTTAAGGTCGCCCACCCTTGAATGTAGACTGATGTCCTGTAAGTGGTATCTTGGCCTTCTACAGTGAGCCTTGTGTAATTATATTTCATGTAAATACAGTGCTTCCATCACCCACCCCTCACTTCTGATCATTGCTTAGGGTCTGACTCAAAACTGCTAGCTCTTACCTAGGCCTCTGTGAATATAAATAACCAAATGTCTCCAATAAGCCAGGCAGCAGCTGACTCCAGGGTTTTAAAGGTCAATAATCAATATATATCAATTTCATATTTAATATTAAATAATTTAAAAAACAATATATTTGTAACTAGCCAGTAAAGGTTTCCAGCCTAAAAATGCGCTTAAATGGACAATCCAACAGGGCTTTTTTCCAAGCCGCATGAATTTTAACAGCACTCACACTTTTCAGTTTTCAAATTGTCAGAAGGCCATTTATAAGGGGTGGGGAATTCTGAAGAT
>VYZV01028039.1:5235-17594 GCA_013401275.1 Pandion haliaetus | reverse complement strand
GGCTGCCCTCGGGCCCGCCGGCAGGCAAGGCCGCGGCCTCCCGCAATGGCCGCCGCCGTGGCGCAGCCTGCCCGCCCCGCCCCAGGCTGAGGAGGCGCGCCCGCCGCCCGCTCTCTCGCTCCTCCTCTTCCGAGCCGAGCCTGCCGGGAGATCGTAAATAGTTACCGATGGATCTTGCTGAAAGGCAGCCTGGCCAGAGCCCGTTTCCCCGGGTGTGCGGAAAGCAAGAAAATCCCGGTCAGAAGATGGAAGGACTGAGTACGTGCATTAACGAAGCCTCGGCTGGGTGCTAAAAATGTGACTCCTCTGGCCTTATTTAATCGGAGAAAGTAATCACAGTGTTAATGAGTTGGGGTTTTTTTCTCCTTCGGCTACTGTGGGACCGAGTTACGCAAACAGGCTTGATGTCCCGGCTATCCTGGAAGCAGCACGGCTGTTTCTAAACCACGTAAATATTTCATAGCCTGTGCGGTTGGTTTTGCTTTCTAAAGAAGCAGTTATCAAAGGAACTGTACTTTTTCCTAATATTGCCCATCTCTGCAGTAAATAGCAATCCTGACTGGGAAAGGAAAATATGTCAGTACGAGTTGTACAGCCTGGTGTTGGAGAGCACCCACGGTCACACCAGTGTCACCTGTGCGTGTGGGATGAGGACCGGCCCATCCCTCCCTGTGCTCACCCCTCTGCTGGCGCCCACGTCCACAGGGCGTCCTGGCTCATCTCCTTCTCCAGCATCTCGGCCTGCAGCTCGAACTTCTGTGCCAGGTTCTGCAAGCTTGAGTCCAGGTCTCTGAACTGAGCCTCCAAGGTTTGCAGCTTGGTTTCTACTCTGAGGGACGGAAAACAAGGGCGTTTCATAAGGACTTGGGCATCAACTGGTGTCGCTTTCTGCCGTGACGGTGGGTGACACTAATATTGCACTGTGAACAGCTCCAGACCCCATTCTGGGGTTCCTCCCAAGCTGTATGGGAACGTACACCACTAGAAATTAAGTTTTTTGACATGGCCCAGGTCTTTTTGGCCTTCCCTGGTGCAGAGGTCTTATAACTTGTAAAAACAGCTGCAAGACTTGTATTTAGATATGTCTGCAGGTCTCAACTATTTGCATTAACGTTAGTGGTGCAGTTTTTTTCTCTCATACATTTGGAGATGATTTGTGCTTTTGCTTCTAGTGTCATGATCTTTTGAACCATTTTCATTTGACATTGAACAGAACTTCTCATTCCTCCTCAGATTAAAAATGATGCAAGTAATAAACCAGCCACCCGCAGTGTTTCTCTTCTCCTGTCAGATCACCCTGCTCTGGTTTTCCCTTTTATAGGACTGTCCTTCCACAGAACAACAGTGTGATAAGAAGACCTTGGTGAAATAGCACTAAGAAAACTGCTTTGTAGCTGGTATTTGTTAGCTGCTTTTTCATTGCTCAGTATCTGTTGCAGTTTTCCTTGTTTAAATAAAAAAAACCACAAAGCAAGAAAAAGGTGCATCTTGTAGTCTCTTAAATTATAATCCTAAGGGTGGGGTTTTGAGTTTGAGCTACTCTGCTTTTGCTTAAGAAAACTGCCAAGTTTAAAAGAACTTACTGTGTTTAGGGACAAATTATGAGGGAATGCAAGTATTTATGCTTTGTACCTGTTGGCAGCTCTTTACTCAAGGAGTAGGATACGCTGGGCTTCTGTCCTTCTGGGGTTGGTTTTTGTAAAGACAGTTTGCTTTAAGTTTGCCTTAGTTAGCCGATTTATGTCGAGATGTGTCCTTGAGAATCCTAAGGATCTCAAAGCTATCAACGTATCAATCGTTCAAAGTTCCTTCCTAAATACTGAACAAATGTCTCAATACTATGTACTCGACAAGCAATTTACTAGCAGAACATCAGTGACTCCTTACAGACTTTTGTGATTTTTCTTTGCATTTTACTGGCAGAACTTCAATCTGTATAAGTTAAAAACTATGCCATCGCTAAATTTTATTATGGGCAAGATCCTACTTTTTTTCTATAGCCCCTCTTTCTTCATCCCCAGTTTGCTCCACTGCTTCTGTTACTATTATTATTGTATTGTTCTAATGTTTAGGGAATTGGATTCTGAATTGTGATCTACCTGTGTTAAACACTGTATTAAGGTCTTTATCTTGTTTGTTGTGGCCCTATTTTGTTTATCTTTGGCTGAACTTTCTTGTAAGGACAAAATACACAGTAGCTTTCAGGTGATGACGTTAAAAAAAACCAACAACCCACAAAAAAAACCCCTCCAAACAAACAGAGGTTAAATTCAGATTGGATAAACAGCAGATTAAATAATTTACCATTAGTTTTCCCTTCTTTCATGCATACTCAACAGTATTTTAAAGACTGTTGTTTTAAGAGAAGGACCAAGAACACCATAGCTTCACTAAGAGTAGCTCCCCCTTCTACCTGCCTTCCTCTTCTCCTGCTTTGGGTTCTGTCTGCAGTTGACCTGAGTGAGGAGAAAATAAAATGGCATCAACAGTGGCATATTTTTCTAAGCGTCCCTGACAGCTTGTGCAGATCCTCGTCTAATGATTTGCTGTTGTTTCCTGAGGCTAGGAGACTTCCTTTGCCATCTTGTGAAAGCTGCTTACATCCTGATCTCAGTTTGGTAGGGCTCCTCGTGTTTCAGCAAGATTTTTATTTCTCAGAGCGTCCTGTCTCTTGCTGGGTCACAGCAGAGATTTTGAAACTGGGGACAGTTCTTACTGGGTGTTGGATTTCAACTAATTATCGACCCTCATGTTGCACATTATTCCTGCACTAACTTTCAGGTGAGGGGGGGTGTCACCCATTTAAATGTATTTATGTGTGCATACTTGCCAAGAGAATTTTAGGACTAAAATAGAATGCATTTGGAAAATTGAGCTTGTGTGATGTAGAAATGCAGATAGTTCAGAAGAATCGAAAGAGTCGATATGAGATCAAGTCTGTCAGCACAGGGAGAGCAAGTGTATAAGCTGAGGTGAGGTGGGTTGATACTTGCTGTGAGTAGGTTTCACATCCACTTGATATCTATAGCTGCACAAGGACAGAACACCAATCTAATAGGATAATACAATGTGGTAGCGCAGAAACTCCAATAGTAAGAGTTTCAGGAATAACATGGTGCAAGCACTCTTTGAGAGAGAGGGAGGAATTGTCAGAAAATGAGTATATTCTTCAAGGTTTGCTGGGTGGATAATGAGCGCTGTCCGGGGTGAGATACTTGCCTATTAATTGCTCCCCGATTTGGAGCTTTTTATCAAGGTAAATAAATTTCCTAATGGCTCATTGTCTCAAGCTTTCTCCTCTACAAATTAAAGTTACCAAAGATCTCATCATTAACGCTACTGTCAGCGCTGTAGTTGTTTTTCAGCAGCCTTTAGTCCAATGCTTTTGTATTTGCCCAGTTTTTTCTTTCCAGCACTTTTTTGATATGGGGCATATTGCCTGCCTGTAAGTTACTCTTGTGTATCTTTAAGCATCTGTAGCAAGCATTTCAGCATTTGCTAATTTTGGTTCTATAAACGCCTGTTCGGTTACACCACGGTAGAACCGATCTCCGTAACTAATCTTATACAGCTTTTTGTAAATTCTGATAGAATCAGTGCTGCTGTCTCTTGAGCAAAATTCTGAATGAAATGAGAAAGAATGGATTAAACCTCCTGCTTTCATTTCAGTCATGACCTCTAAACACTTTTTCCTTTAATGTAAGTGAAATTACCATTGAGGCAGTCTAGTGTATGTGCAAACCACATCCCCATGCTTTACCAGAAAGCTTTTAAAGTTCTTCTCTTCTTGTTAGCATCCAGAACGTACTTAGAAGATTTGCAGTAAAAGCTCTAGCAGTCCCACTTTTCTGAAAACATGGTTGCATGTGTAACCTTATTTCCGCTGTTCAGGCATTTACAGAAAATGACATTTTTCATTACTTCAGAGCTGTCACATCGGTTTTATTTCCCAGGCCAATGCAGAGCCCCACACTTCTCCATGGCTCTTCCTGTACACTCACTTCATGGTATCAGTTAGACGCACACTTCTTCAATCAATTTCCCACAAACTTAATTTTCACTTTTTCTTTCAGGAGTGGTTCCTGCATTTCTGTTTCTCTCTCCAGTCAGGTCTCTAGTATCTTTTTTTGCAGTTACTGTTGTGTGAATTGGAGTCATAAAAGCCATTGGTGAACAATGTTAGTATCTTGACCAGAGGAGCAGTTTCTTACTAAGTCTGTCAGCTGGTGTTAGTCTGTAATCATTAATTTCATAAACAGAAGTACTGTATTCCCTCAGCCGTGATAGTCTTGAGAGACAGTAATCATGTTTACTACAGATAAACCAGAGCTATACATATGACACCTAAGCTGACTTAAAAATTTCTTGCTTGATACCATTTGCACAGTACCTTTAAAGGTAGTATATGAAAATCCATATGTGAAAATCCACTGAGAGGGAACACTCTCTTGTCTATCTCTAACTGTGGAGAGTTTCAGACCCTTTTTTAACTCTTTTTCCTGAAAGGCCACGCTCATGGCCTATATTTGATCCTGTGATTGTTGTCTGCCCAGCTGGTTAGAGCTGGGCTCACCATCTACCAGCAACTGTGCTGTCACACTGCAGCTGAACATGTGGACTCGTGCCAGCAAGGACAGTTTAGGCCAGATTATTTTACGTGAAGCCAATGAACCTGTCAGTCAAGCGTTGCTCTTCCAAGTACAGGCTTTGAAAATGGAGGGTGAATCAGCATCACCTATGTCCCAATTCCTCAGCGACAGTGATTTTCTTTAACTTATAAGAAAGGTCCATTCTCAGTTGGGTTTTTTTTGTTAATGGTAACCACTTCCTGTCTTTGAACCCTCCAGACTCTGAGGCATTTTCCCAAATTCAGAACTTCATCCCAAATCTCCCATTTACAACAGTAGTGGAGCGCGAACCCGAATTTCCCGTTACTCATAATTGCCTGGCAACACTTCATGCAGCTACAGGCCTTTGCTGATGGAGCAATTGCACAAATCCTGCAGCAAACAGCCAGGTCTAGCAGTCTGCAGGCTGGCCAGAACGGCGTTCATGAGAGGGCGCTGCTTGTGGCTCTATCCCCCCTCCCTCCCCAACGAGTAAAGGAGAAGCACAAGATAGCTCATGAACTACTCTCTTCCCGTATACACACAATGTATATTTACATCCTCTCTATTACCCATGAAGATTTCCAAGTAAGCACAGGTTTGTCACGCTAACAGAGGGTCTTGTCTCCTCTCCCCTGCCCCGGTCCTCTACGCCCCTTGTCCTTCCCTGTCCCTTAGCAGAGTGCTAGCCCAACCCTTTAATGACCTGTTCAATGTCTCGTTCAGGGAGCGCAGAGAGATGCTGGCTTTAGCCATCTTCCTGGAGAACACGAAGAAAAGAAATAAAAGCTGGAGAGGGCTTGATCCTCTCCTAAAGCAGGCAGCAACAACAGGGACAGGGGATCTGACTCTTGCTGGAGGTTGTTTGTACCGAGTCTTTTTATAGACTGTATATCCACATATAGGTCATCGGTGCACAGACACATGCTCATGAACATATCACGTACTGAACTACACATCCGGACCACTTCCTCTGACCCACAGATCCTGCCTGTCTTCATACATAAATTAATTCAGAGGTGACACAAAAGGGGGTACCTACACTATTCTGCTTTTTTGCTGTGTTTTGGCTTCATTTTGCTGTGGTGCCCACCAGTTAGTTCGTGTCTTGAGCCAAAGTCTCCTGCTGTTAAAGGCTGTACAAGCAGATTGCTTTTTTCTTTTTTTTAAAAAGGGTATGATGGCAAAATCCGATTTGGATGAGAATGAGTTGTGTTTGGTTGTGGGGAGCTACTTTGAGCAAAACCAACACAACTGGCTAATGATTTTCAGGAGCTGGGTATGTAAAAAAAGGGCTGGAAATTTTTCCATCAAAAAGAAAAAAAGATGGCAGATAGGTAATGTGCGTCTGGTAACAGCACAGCTGGTGAAACAAGACAGCGCAAACCCCACATCAGTGAAGCAGGTCATCAGCCAGTACCAGGCATTCAGTTTTGTGAAAGGATGGCCTGAAAAAAAAACCCTTTTTTTCCTTTTAGTTATTTGCCCATTCCATGAGAAAACCAGCGTGAATTGAACATATCCAGAGTTGCAGCATTCCCACTTAGCTACATTCTCCCCATCTTCAACTTGCAAATTAAGACACGTTTCTAGCAAGCCAAGTTCTGCTCATTGTGTTTCCAAAGCTTTGGGAGGACTGGAAGTATTTGGGTAAGGAGGAACCATGCCTTTGGCCCTTTATATTCCCCCCGTAACGGGGTGTTCAATATGCTTCTTGACACAATTTTGTGTACGTCTGGCAATATTAGAGTGAGTATAAGCACAAGGGAACAGTGAGAGAGAAAGCATTTATTAAGACAAGCGTAATAGTTATTTTTCCCTGGGATAAACAACTAAATGCATAAGACAGCTAACCCATTAAACAGATGTTAACATTTTTCCCTGCTCCTTCCTTTACTGCAGTGTGAAAAAATCTAATTGGCAATGACAAACTAATTTGATTACTCATTAGTTGATGCTTCACTAGTCTTATATCCAGCTGCTGACAGACTAATGAAAAATATATTTCCACTACAGCCAATTTAAGCTGTGACACAGTTTAATGGGGAGAGTAATGTAAAGCACTGCAATAGTTCAAAATGCAAAGAGCTCAGCCAACGACATCTCTGTTACTGCTCAGCATCCTCATTTAGCATTGCGGGTGTCCCCGTTAGTGTGAATTTCTTCCTCCACCCTAATTATGTCAGCTTAGTCATGAACTAACATTACCCCTAAGTATAGTGAAACCCGTTTTACTTAAATTCAAGAAGCAAACCGCCAACCCTGCAAGAAACAGCTGCAGTGAATAACAACAGCTGCTGAAAACCATAATGTGAGGCCAGTTACATCACGAGTACTTGCGTGAGGACACAGCAAATCCCTTCCCCTTCTGAAGGACGCAGCAGGTTTCACTGTTCAGTGCACTGTCAGCGGATGTAACTGGACACATTTCAAATGCTCCGAGAAGTGGTTTTCCCCCACAAATTTCTTTAAACATCTCAGTGTCTAAGGTGCTGGCAATGGATACACAGATATAGAACTACTCTGATCAGCAACTAATACTCTCCTGGAGCCTTTGATCTCTGCACACGAGATCCAGTTCACCTTCTCTCCGTGCTCAATGGTTAGCTTTGGTAAAACTCTAGCGTGTTCATTTGAAGCCACTTTGTTGAGCTTTCCGTCTTTTCTGGTGGAAGCAGGTGCTTGGGCCTTCCTTCTCTGCAGAGATTTTGCTGGACTTTGCTGCTGCTTTCCAATGTCACTGCTGACATCCCAGAGCAAGACTTTCCCATCATTTCCTCCAGTCAACAACCAGTATGCTTCTGGCATAAAAAGGATCTGCGACACTCCCAAGCTGTGACCTTGAAACTCCAGTTCACGTTCAAACTTGACACCGGTCACTCTGAATATCCTGACTTTACCATCTTGAGCTCCGCAGCCAAAGATGTTGCCGCACGATGCAACAGACAGGGAATGTGCAAGCGGCGGGTTAAAGAACTGGCCGGCTGACTGTGGACTGTCTTCCTGCATTTCATACTCCTGCAAGTTTGTGGTCCACAAGGGGCGAGCTTTCTGCAGGTTCCACAGCATAACCTTGGAAAAAAGTATGAATCAATAATTTGTCCATTTTAGGTAAAATCTGATCTTTCACTAACAGCAAAAAAACCCAACCACACTTCTTGCTCTAGCAGAGCAAAGGCTATGCGTGAGTGCAAGAGATGCAAGATGTGTTGTGAGGAGTGGCTGAACTTCACCGGATAAACATGGCAAATCTTTACAGCATGCTTTCCAAACCCTCATACTGCCCTACTCAGCAGAGTCAATGACTCAGACCTTTAGACCACCAAATGGATGAAAAACCTGTTCTAAATGCTTTTGCATTCGTCTCAGCAGTGGTAATCATGATCTACTGCACATCAATTATTTAAAAGGAGGGACATGGAAATGCTAGCAGTAAATAGAGATCATTATCATTCTGAATTTTACTTCTGTCTCTGCTACGTACTTGTCCTAAAATAATCCCTTCCATGAACATGTTTGAAAAATGGAACACCAAAAGGCAAAGAGTAGTTCAGGCCCTCATTTTTAAACAGACATATATGCATTTTTTTTTTATATCCAATGAGTAGGTTTGCGCTACTACCATATCAAGGTATGGCATGCTTTTCCTGATGAGATGGGGGGAGGTTGTGCTTTTAGACTTGCTTTTAAAATGCCACCCCACCTCCAAGACCCTCAGGAAGCAATAACTGTGCCTTCAAATGAATCCTGCGGCTCTCATATAGCAATTCAAGTACTATAGATTTATACTGCGCCAGTTAAAAATAATTCCTTCAATACTTCTGCAGGATCTGAATCCATGATGAGCGTTTTCAAGGCCAACAGGTATGAAAGCACAAGTCAGTCTAATGCAGTACTGGTGTGCTGTTTGCTTTTTTAAGGAAAGCTTTAATTTGTTATTAATAAAAGTACTCCTCCATTAGTAATCTCCAGTAGAAAGTACAGGAGCCTTTAAATTTGAGCCACAAAAGAGTTGTCACACTGGCTCTGTGTTTCTGGAATACAAATCACACTAAGACATCCGAAATGTGTTGCTTCCTGTCACTTTTCTTTTTTAGTGGCTGCTGCTGCTACATTAAAACTACTTTGTTACCAATGAAAAGGAAAACTTTCCACTACTGTGCAGAGAAGAGTAAATCAGAGAGGCTGGGTCCTAATGCTTAAGGCAAATACTCCCATTGTCAGCGCAGACAGCACTGCAACAGCTTTATGAATTCATCAAGTGCTAACAAGTTTTCTGCAGACTAAGTATTTTGTGTCCTCATGGCATTTTCCCTGCTTCCATGGAACTTCTTAAAAAACTCCAGCAACCTAAATTTCAGTTCTCATCAGTTACAGCTCCGCTGAGGGTTTGACACGTGAGCCCAGAACAGGTTTTGATGCTTGTAGGGCTCATAACTTGTCCAAAGACATGCCACAGCACAGCATTTCAGAGTATTGCAGCTGGGCTTCTCATTGTGAAATGATGTATCTTAAAGCCAGCCTTGATGCGGAAAAATGCTCTTTTCGTTGTACAAAAACACACTAATGAATTCCTACTATTTTGGGATAATGGCTTTCACCTAATAACCAACTTGCTGCGCTACAGTAAACCATGCTAAAGCTAAAAAGTCACAAAAAATAACCAGTTCGCTTGCACAGAAGTGGTATGTAAAAGCTTACAATTCCGATAAAAAGTTTCTAGCCATAGGCTTGTGAATCTGCATTTTACGGACCTGAATTAAGCCAGCTGTCTAAGGTGCTGAGCATTTACTCCTCTCAGACTGACACTTCGGTACCTCTGAAAAGAAGTGTCTCACAGTACTTCATTTAAAATCCTACATCCATCTTTTAGTCAACCTAAGGAGAGGAAAAAAAAAAAGGAATTTGGAAAATTTCTGAAAATTTGACAAAGTCTGAACCTGGCAGACTTCCATCAATCAGCCCCTAGCAGGATATATATATCTACTGAATTTACATGATCCATGGCTTTCATATGGAAAAATACCGCTTATACTAAATATCAGCATGTATTTGTTCTAATGACTGTTAGATACACTTCAGTTTTAAGAACATAGGGTGAAACTGCTCAATGCTGTCAAAGTAAACTTCACCCTAATACCGCTAGAACCACAGAAACCTGTGTAGAAGTGATAGTTTTAATCTTGGGCTAAACCAGGAATGTGGTCAGATCTCAACCACTGGAAAGAAATTACTGAAAAACATCTGTTCTGGGTGGCCAACTCAAAACTCCATTAACTCCTAGAACAGTTTTTCTCAGAACACCTCCACAAGCAGTGCGCAAAGGACAAAGTTTCCTCTCGATGAGGACAGAGAAGCACAAAAGGCAAAGAACATTTAATGCTTCCAAGAGGTTAATCAGAACAAAAGATAAATTAGAAAAATTACTTGTCCTTACAGTGATACATACCACTTGGAAAGATATTTATCTACCTGTAGTAAAGCATCCTGTCTGCTTCAAGCATTTTGCCTTTTCCTAACTATCCCCTGCATTTTGCCTGCAGCCATAACTGATCACTACGAACAGCTTCTGGTCTTGCTCAGTCTGACAGGGAGCTAACATGGCATGAGCGTGCTTTGCACCATATTCTGATTTCCCCCCACCCCACTCACTTTTAGATTGTAAATATTAAGGAAGGTAAAAACAGGGAGGGGAAGTGCTGTGTAGAAAATGGCACAAACAGCCTCAACACTTAAGTTTCTCCACCAAAACTACTTCAGAACTGTTAAGGAGCTTTTGGGTGACTGCAGGCTGCACACCCTCACTCTTGGTGAAAGTCTGTTGTCGCCTCGCTACACAGGCAGGTAGTTACCATTTCACTTCTCTAATACCCATCTATTTGTATGCAAATCACCTGCATGTCCAGTCCACAGGAAACAAGGCTTTCAGGCCTCTGGGGTCGAAAGACAACAGAGGAGCAGATGTTTGAGTGTCTCAAGGACCAGCTGACTTTCTTGTTTTCCAAGTCCATAACTTTTATTGCTCCTGAGTCATCTGCCGCTGCCAAGAAATTGTCGGTCTCGTTCACTGAGAGGCAGTTGATCTCCTCCTCATTCACGTGGAAATGTTCAACAGGCTCCTTGAGGGATCGGACATCCAGCAAACTGATAGTTTCTCCATGAGAGGTGTACAGCCTGGTGGGACAGCGGGGAGAGAACACCACGGAGGTCACGTCGTCTGCCTTCGGGAGCTGGAGCTGTCCTGCCAGAGCGCCTCCCCCATCCCAGAGTGTGAGCTCACCTCTCTCCGCACCTGAAGCCACCAGCCCTTCTGTGTTTACGTTCAAGCACAATATAGAGGACGAATGTCCACCAGTCCATTTGACTGCCATGTTTCAGGGACACCTCTGAAACAAACAAACAAAAACCCTCAGCTGAGCTGGTCTTGGTCTCATTACAGCAGAAAGCTTATTGAAGCAACAAGATCATCCCGTTGACTGTAATGCAAACTGCTTGAAACTCTAGTGTCCAATTAAAACAGGCACCTTTACAGATTGGTACCCAATGAAACTTTGGCTCAAACAGCATCAACGTCAGCTAGAACAGTGGGGAATGGCAGCGGTGCTGGCATGTGTACCTGTGCAGTACGTGGTGTAGATCTGCTGCTCTGATGTGGTTGCCTAGCTGAGAGCTGCTTTCTCAGCGCATAAGGACATAGTGTGCCTGACAAAACAGGGGTACAGTTCCTAATGGGATGCACTGGGAAGGAGCAAGGGGAAGACAGCAAACTGGTAAAGTCCATCTGCAGAGAAGCCACACTGTTCCAGTCCGGGTGAGAGCACATGCAGACATCTGTCTTTCATCCAGCTGTCGAGGTGCTGGGTAGTCAGTACCTAACAGCAACTTGTAAGGCAGTCTCACAATACCTGGAGCAAGAAACTTGTGCTGGTGAGAGTGGGATAAACTGATTAATGCTGAAAGCCATTGCCTTAATTATGGTTTAAAAGCATACATCTATATGAATAAATTTTCAACTATTGTGCATGTGTACTTTGGGTTCCCAGAGCGAAGGTAGTTTTCTCATCACTGGTAAACACTAAAGCATAAGCAGATAAACAATAGCATCTTTTTAAAAGAAGCATTACCAGTTTAAGGCAGGTAGTTACGAGGTTTGCAACACATTTAATTAGGCCGCAAAGCACGCCCATCGAGCTTACCTTGCTCTGGGCCCTTCCCTTGGTGTGACTGCCCGCAGCAGCCCCTGTGACAGGACTGTTTGGGGGACCACATCAGCAGAAAATTAAGTGGGGGAAAAAAACCGAGCAACACAAAAGCATAACAAGTTCTGGAGAGACTAGCACGCTGTGGGGGAAAAGGAGAGCTAATACCAGGGTAGGGGCACAGGTAGCAATGCGGGGTTTGCGGGATGGAGCTATGGCTGTCCCAGCAGCAGCTGCAGTGCTGCCTTAACATCTACGGCTTTACCGCATTATTTGGTAACAAAGGGTTTCTTTTCGTTTGTTTTTTGTTTTTTTTTTTAACCATGTTATGTTTTGCCTATGATTTTTGTTGAACCTGGTCTAAAGAGCAGCTAGAATCCATTCAATCCACCAGGAAAATTTCAGCCTTGTCGATTAAATAAAATTACAGAAAGCGTCGGATACCTTACCGGCAACTCGGCTCGCAAATTGGCGGCCAGCCGCTCGCCGCGCTTCGGGGACTGAGGTAACTTTTTCCCGGCTCCCTCCCTCCCTCTCTCCCTCCCTCCCTCCC
>VYZV01028035.1:33116-51294 GCA_013401275.1 Pandion haliaetus | reverse complement strand
GCTAATGTTTAAAAGCTTAAGCTTTTTTAAATTTAAAACACATTCATTTTCCCAGCATTCTTCAAAAACAATTGCTTCTCTGTTTAGAAAACACTTTTTCTGTGCTTTCCACAACAGCTGTGGCTTAGAAGACACTTATCTTAAGCCAAGATATGAATATCTGTATGTCTGGCAACTGCAGATTTGCAGGGAATGTACTTCCTTGCTGATGAGTTTCTAGGCAATACCTTTTAGGTTTTGTTCCTAATAAGCAGTGGATATAGAATGTAATACAAGTGCCAGGAAAGCCCAGTTTTTGAGTAACCATCTAAATAACAGGTCCTGGGTCTTGCAAAATAGAAGCTTCTGTCTAAAGGATAGTTTGCATGTCCTAAGACAGTTTTGGTCACAATTCTTAAGTGTGACATATGCTCACAATATTTTTCTTTTCCCTACTTTCCTCTAAACTTGAAAGGTTTTCAAAAGCTATTTGTATTTTTTTCAACTTATGTTCACTAAATGTGACACTGGAATGGTTTCTGTATTTTTTGTCTCAATTTAGGTGTAGATAAAAGCCTTTAAAACTCATAGCACCATTTAAGAAAGTAGTTGCTTTTTTCCCCCTCCTTTGCATTTATTAAGAAGGAAGAAGTTATTTTACATTTGCATACTAATATTTCATAGCTGTTTCATGGCAACTCTTTCATTTTGAGCTCTGTTTATGATTATGTTGCCGAATTGTATAGTCTGCATTATGATAGAGTGGTGACCCTCAGAATAGTCTTGCAGTTGTGGGCAGGCTGCCTTCTTTCATCCCAAAACTGCTTCAGAGCCTTATGTCTGTTGTGTGCCATCTCATGAACCAACTAAATTAGAATAGGACTCAAAAAAATCCAGCTAAACCCAAAACCCCAGAAAATTTCAGCTCCAAATTTAAAAGGAAAAAATTAATGTAATTCCATTTGAGAATCCTCAAGTGTTGAGTAACAGGCCAATGAAAGACAGGTAAGCTTTTTCTTTTCTAACCTGGAGTCACATTTTAAAAAAAAACAACACTCCATGAATCAAATACTCTTTGTCTGACTTTCCTCCCAAATAAATGTCACTATCGTAATGCAAACGTGTTACTCTGCCTCATCACTTCAAGATGTTAAAAAAGATTCCAGGTAAAATCAACCTGGGCAAGACATTCTTGGATCTGTACTGACATGCAGACTATGGTTTTCTTATACCCTTCACTCCGAAAAATAAGGCATTTCAACAGCAGATCATGAAATTTTGGTGTGGGGATTGACTGGACTGACTAAAGCCTTAACCAGTTAACTAGACAGAATGTAGCAGCATTCATTACAAAAGACAACATGTTATAGGATGCTTTTGATGATAATCTGACATTGTATAATATTACAAATTCCCAGAGTTTATCAGAAGAGGCAATTGTTTAGGTATTTATCTTAGTGTGTTAGGCATTTTCTTTTGTCTGCTGCTTTAAACTGGATTTCATTCAAATAAGAATGAATTGGAAACGAAAACTCACATCTTGTGAAGCATTTATAATTTTTTGAGGTTTGCTGTACTGGGCCAAGAAGTTAAAATTTTTTAAACATTCTGAAAAGTTTTGACTTGGCATTTCTGAAAAACTGCATTTCAGCTGCACTGAAACTTTTTGTTTCAGCTCCAACTTTACATAATGCAATGTTTCAGTAATATACCTGTAGAGCCTAAAGAGCCTAAACAATACTGAGCCTTATCCTCAACAAACTACATAGAAATAAGGATATTCTGTGAAGAGACATGAATTACAGCAAAATCTTATTCTTTCGATAGGAAACAACTGTGCTGTAGAAACCATGTCTTACTATTCTATAGATACTGTAAATCATATCTACTATATCATAAGAAGCATTCTCAATAAGTGAACTTCAAGTAAAGGGTAACTGGATTACTTGTTTTGTATGTGTATAGATTTAAAATTTATGTTAAAGGTGGTCTGGTATGTTCAGAAGAATGATAAACGGTGCAGAAAAGAGCTGAACAAGAACAAAGAAAATGATCCCTATCTTTCTTGCCAAATACAAGACTGGGCAGAATTATAAGGAAGGGGAAGACAAGGGCCTGGGGTGAGATTCTGACCTTGCTGGTGTCAGCATAACTACTGTTCCATCGTTGTTTAGGATGAAGATACAGCCGTGGAATTAAGTTTGCTGTTAATGAGGTCTGGTTTAGAACTTCTTTTTTATGAACTACAATCCTTACAATCCAGGTATTGTGCTTCACCTACTTACCATCCTAACAGATATTCCTTGTCACTAGTGCTTATATACTCTGCTCCGCCCTTTGACACAGCAGTAGAGGGAACTTGGAGACCTCTTTGTGTTGCCAGAGAAGAAAATTCATCCAGGAGGAAGCTGGGGAATGCAACGCATAAGCACTCCACCAGGCAGACCAGTGGATGACCTTCATTAGTCATCAAGAGTCAACAGCAGTTGGCAAGCTTGGCTTCTGTGATCATGGAAATATACTGTAAATACAGCACAAAGGTTGTCCAAAATAGGAAAATAGCAGGGCAGGGGGGATCAGAGGAAAAGGTAATTGAAAACTAGTAACACAAAGTATCTTCAGAAATAAGTGGAGGAGGAAGCAAAGAGACTTTGTATCTCCGGCGATCCCATTATCCTCTGGACTGGATTTGGCACTTAAAATATCTATCTGGTTCCGCACGACTACATGTTGTATATAGCATTGATTTTACCCTGCCGTGCTACCTGATAATTACTACCACAATTGAGACATGCAGTGTGGCAAGAAAAGGCACAGAACAAAGGCTTCTGTTGTTTCATACTTTTGTGATCATGGCACAAATAAAAACAAACTCCTTGTTTCATTCTGTTGACTTGTCTGAAGAGTAGCTGTCAAAATTTTTCTGGAAGACAAAGGCCTATCCTCATGCAGATCAACTGCAAAACTTCTTTTCTAGGGGGAAGATTAGAACTGTTCTCTCATAGCACACACAGACCTACCACATAAGTTAAAACAAGAAATGGTCCTCAAACAAAGCACTGTATTGAAAGCCATTTGTCAACCACTGTTTGCCTCTTACCTTGTAAATTTTTTCAGTAAATGACAAAGATTTTATCAGCCTGCCATAATGAGTGCAATTGGAAATACAGAAGATGGCAAGGTGAAGTTACACCTCAATTAGATAAATCAATTTGAATCTAGGTTGGCTGTTGGTAACAATTTCTTAAAACATGCTCTTTCATAACCAAGTTATTTCCTAGATTGTTTCCAAGAGCATACTCATGCTAATACTTGAAGAATACTCAGTTTTCGATAGCTCCATTGACAAATGTTCCCTAGCATTAAGTATTTTGGATGTACTTAGAAGCAGTTTCATTCATGACTTCTGACAGCTCTGTAGAGCATGTCTCATCTTTTAATTATTCAGGGATAAATTGCATTATTTGACAGAGGTTTCTACACTATTAACTGATTATTAAGATTAGTTACCTATTTAAGTTGGGAGAGAGCTCGGTTTTATATTCACTGCTGCATTTGTGTTCTTTTAGAGCTGAAAAGTTTCCCAGTGCTGAAATACATGCCTAACTGGAAAGTAAGGAAAAGGAAACTGGACATAACTGAGCAGGAAATGGAATGAAACTGTCTACTTATTGCCATTCAAGGAGGAAAACATAGGCTTACTTGGGAAAGACGAGCCAAGGTTAATAATGGTACTAAACAAAGTAGTTCTGTTTGCTCAAGAACAAGAAGGAACTGGAGGAAAGTTGGCTTACACAGAAGGAAAACCTTCAAAGCTCTTCCCTCCTTTTCCATCACCTGATGAAACTTGCGTATATCTGCTGCTGGCCTATGTGCATGTGTGTATACAGAAATATTGATTGATTCATAGGTAGATCAGTATGTGTGTGTGTGCACAGTAGCAATTCTGAACTATCTTGGTAAGGATCTACTTAATAGATTTTAAAATTAACACAGCACCAAGTCATTCTTCAGTTAATTTCCAACCTCAAAATCAGTCCTTCTTGAACCACATAAACACAAAAAAGCACAAACACAAATAAATATCTCTTTCATTCCCTTACACAGCACAAAAGGAGTAGCTACAATTTCTATTAATAAAGCCAACATTTCTTACACTCCTATTTTATAGTCAAAAAGCTGGTAAATAAATTCATATCACTCATAAGAAGTTATCATTAAGAGCACAAGAAATTGCTCATATTTATCTCTAAATGCCTATTGTTTTCAAAGTGTGTATCATTTGGACTAATTTTAATTAAGGCGGTACATCTTCAGGCAATATACTGGGTTTACTGAACTAGCCATCAGCTGGATGGTTGCTAATCTGGGCTCTTGGCTACTCATGCAGATATCCCAGTTTCAGGCGTAATATACATACTGTAGCAAATTGATGTGATCATTTCTCTACCAGTTGCTAAACTATTCTCCAGCAGTTTCTCAACAAACAGTACACACACTCCGCTGCTTCCATCTTCTGCTGAGTTTATAGAACAGCATGTAAGAATTCACCTGTATATATATTTAACAGTGCTTGGCTGAGCATATTCTCATAATGAGGTCATAAAGTTGGTCAAAAGGGAGTAGAACAGCCCATCCAGAATTTGGGTGACATCAAAGTTCCCCAGTGCAGTGTTACTTCTGACCAGGGTTGACTTTGCAAAAGCCTTATCTGGGAGAGCTCTGCAGCTGCTTTGTCCAAATGTCCAGACCAGCTGTAATGATGCTACAAGACTGCATCCTTTTTTAATACTACTCTCTTTGACCTTAGACAGGGTAAAGAAAGGATGAAGACAGATGCAAACAATAAAGACATAATATCCGTAACTTCAGTACTGTTAAGGAAGCTTAATTGAGTAACTGTGATTCCATGCATACTGCTTACCTTGATCATGTCTCTTCAGTTCCTGGCATATAGCTCTTCGTATTTCCCCCTAGCTTTTCCATTCCAAAACTGGGACAAAGTTACTTCCAAAAGCCAAAGTCTCCACAAAGTAAGCAGCACCCTCTTGTGTTCATGGTGCGCAGAGGCCAAACCCTGCGCCGGGCAACTCGGAGCCTCGTTCGCTGCTCAGTGCCCCAAATCTGACGTGACAGCAGAAACCTGAAGGCTGTTGCCCAGACAGAAAAGCAGTAATTAGCAAACCTATATGTACCTCAGGTTAATTTGTGCAAACACCAAACACCATCAGAAATCTTCAATCTGAACAATTTTTGCCCCAGCATTTCTTTGGAGCTACCACCACTATGCTTTTCAGGAAGCATGGAAGTTTCTCAAAAAAAGAGTTTACACCATGTGCTGGTTTTGGCTGGGATAGAGTTAATTTTCTTCATAGTTGCTAGTATGGGGCTGTGTTTTGGATTTGTGCTGAAAAAAAGTGTTGATAAAGCGGAGATGTTTTCCTTACTGCTGAGCAGTGCTTACACAGAGTCCAAGATTTTTTCTGCTTCTCACCCCACCCCACCAGTGAGCAGGCTGGGGGTGCACAAGAAGTTGGGATGGACACAGTCAGGACAGCCCACCCCAACTGACCCAAGGGATAATCCAGACCATATGACAGCATGCTTAGCATATAAAGCTGCAGGAGGAAGAAGGAAGGGCGGGGAGGGGGGGGAAATGTGCGGAGTGATGGCGTGTATTCCCAAGTAACCATCACGTGGGATGGTGCCCTGCGTTCCCGGAGATGGCTGAACACCTGCCTGCCGATGGGAAGTGGTGAATGAATTACTTGTTTTGCTTTGCTTGCACGTGTGGCTTTTGCTTTACCTATTAAACTGTCTTTATCTCAACCCAAGAGTTTTCTCACTTTTACCCTTTTGATTCTCTCCCCATCCCACCAGAGGGGAGTGAGCAAGTGGCTGTGTGGTGCTTAGTTGCTGGCTGGGGTTAAACCACTACACACTATGTCTTCAACAGAAGGCAGAAAGTCCTCAATGAGCTCTTCAAATTGCCAATGCTTTACTGTGTTAAGGATTTGTGAGATGTAAATTGCACAAGAAATAGTGCAATAGCAATGACATGACATAGGTAGATCCAAGGCAGAACAAATACACAGTTTGGCTAGGGTACAGCACTAGTATCTAAAGAAAAGCACAACTGATTCAACTACCAGTGGATCAATTCTCTTACTTCAAAAATGAAGAGGACTGCCAGCCCCTAAAGTGTCCATAAATTAAAGATTTTTTTTTCTGTTCATACTATGTCATACAGAAAATCAGAATTGCATATAGTTTGTAAACAGTTCTCTATAGAAACTACTCAACAGCTATAGAGTTTAATAGAGAACTGCATATTTTTGCAGCTTTTCAAAATCTTCCTACAGAATTACATAGCATATACTGTTCTTATTGCGCCAAGAATCCTCCAGTATGATCACCATTTTCTGTTTAATACTATGGGGTTCTCTATGAACAAAGGAGTCAGTCCAAGTATGTTGCACATGAATATAACCATAGTTTATCAGGCTTGTATTAATGCTTATCTACATATATTTTTGTCATCTTTGCTAGCTGAGTTTCAAATAACTTTTCCACATAAGGATATTAGTAAAACTAGGTAAATTTGAATCCAGTTTGAATTCACAAGGTGCCAGATGTAAAAAGATGTGTACGAGTTTGTGGTAGGTGAATTGAATACAAATAAAATATATTCTGAAGAATATGAGAAGCAACAATAGTGCTGAATGCATTCATTAAGATATATTTAAATAAAAAAATACTTCTGGCCACAATAATTAATTCAGCACCAGGGAAAAGACTTCAAGGAAATTTGTGAATTACGATTACCGTAAAAAGTAAGTAAAGCATCTCAAAAACCCAGCTTTGTCTCCTGAACCACAGTGTTCCTTACATGTATAATGAGGGTGAAATATTACATACTAAAACCTGCTAGATCAGCTCAAATGAGGGCATGACATACTCCAAATTTCTGTCATCTCCTGTGTATCAGGAATATAGCCATGTATGGGTATGAAGGGATGAAGAGTGGGCAGCCTGCTCTTGCAGCCTAGGTGAGCTACAGCGTACCCAACTTAGGTGGTGCGCCTTCACATCCACTAGCCTCCATTGGTGCATTTTGGAGTGCTACCTGTACCACCAGTGTTTATAATATACTGTCAGGAGAAAAAAAGTCCCACCCTTTTTTGGTGTCACACCTACTGCTACAAATAAATGAGCGAATCCATCTTTGATTCTGCGCTTTAAGAAGACTTAGGATCATCATCTTTTGCCTACATAAAGTAGCCTGAAGAACATAACACCCCGACTGTATTGGTCTGTTCTTCAGGTGAGTTTAGTAATACAGTTTTTTAAGAAAATAAAAATCTGTGCTCAAATGCAGAAAAATATCCCCCCCTGCTGGACTTTGTAAACATGACTGTTAATTTCATGAATACAAGCAAAAGGTGAGGTTATAACAAACCTACAGCTTGTACAGCATCCTCCATGGCTATAGCACACAAAAAGTTATAACCTCTCATTTGCCTTTATGCCTTTCATTATACTCTTAATTTCAGTTGCATTTCGTTTAATACATCAGCCCATTGTCATCATTAATCTCATTTCAGTGATCTCTGCTGGGCAAGGCTGTACACGTTGGTCTAAACTGTTACCTGTTTTATGGATAAATGCAAGCACACAACAATGGCCAATGTTGTCTCCCAAATTCACAATGAGAATTCAGTTATACCTTAAACAAAACTGTAGATTAAAGAAGGCTTTATCTTGGCCTGGAAGATACTGAAGCAGACTTTTTAATACTTAGTTATTGCATTTCTCAACTGACTCTGTAGCGTGGTGTCTTTAATTCCCTATAGATGTTATGAAAAGGTGATAAAAAAGGAAAAAAGTGGCAAACTTGTAAAGGAGAGTTCTAAAATCTTGTTGCAAATATTCCTAATCTCACTGACTATTCTCAAGACTAAAAAAAAGATGAACAAATGCCTAATTGATCTACACAACTTTTTGGAAAAAAGCAGATAAATTTCTATCTAATACAACACAGAAGAGTGTATCTGAAAATTGTGTGCTATTAATTAACTCTAAATACTCTGGAAATTCGGTCAGGGGAAATGTACTTTGACCAGATCAGTGCAAGTACTCATGCTAGAATTCCAGCTCCAGAAGGGGGAAAATCAGTGCATCTAGTGTGACCTCTAGTGTGAGTAAGACTGTGGTGAAGAATGGTAACATATAAGGTATTTTCATAGAATCATAGAATAGTTTGGGTTGGGAGGGACCTTTAAAGGTCATCTAGTCCAACCCCCCTGCAATGAGCAGGGATATCTTCAACTAGATCAGGTTGCTCAAAGCCCCATCCAACCTGACCTTGAATGTTTCCAGGGGTGGGGCATCTACCACCTCTCTGGGCAACCTCTTCCAGTATTTCACCAACCTCATCGTAAAGAATTCCTTCCCTATGTCCAGTCTAAATCTACCCTCTTTCAGTTTAAAACCATTACCCTTGTCCTATCGCAACAGGCCCTGCTAAAAAGTCCGTCCCCATCTTTCTAAAAAGCTCTGTTTAAGTACTGAAAGGCTGCAAGAAAGTCTCCCCAGAGCCTTCTCTTCTCCAGGCTGAACAACCCCAAATTGCTCAGCCTGTCCTCAGGAGAGAGGTGTTCCATCCCTCTGATCATTTTTGTGGCCCTCCTCTGGACCCAACCAACAGGTCCATGTCTTTCCTGTGCTGGGGACTCAGAACTGGATGCAGTACTCCAGGTGGGGTCTCACCAGTGTGCAGGAGAGGGGCAGAGCCACCTCCCTTGACCTCCTGGCCACCCTTCTTTTAATGCAGCCCAGGATACGGCTGGTTTCTGGGCTGAGAGCGCACATTGTTGGCTCATGTCCAGTTTTTCATCCACTAGTATCCCCAAGTTCTTCTCCACAGGGCTGAGCTCAATCCCTTCATCCCCCAGCCTGTATTGATATTGGGGGTTGCTCTGACCCAGGTGCAGGACCTTGCATTTGGCCCTGTTGAACCTCATGATGTTCACACGGGCCCCCTTCTTGAGCTTGTCCAGGTCCCTCTGGATGGCATCCTGTCCCTCAGGGATGTCAACCACACTACTCAGCTTGGTGGTGTCTGAAAACTTGCTGAGCGTGCACTCAATCCCATTGTATATGCACTGAGGAAGATACTAAACAGTACTGGTCCCCATACGGACCCCTGAGGGACACCGCTCGTCACTGAATCTCCATCTGGACATTGAGCCGTTGACCACTAACCTCTGGATACAACCATCCAGCCATTTCCCTATCCACCAAACAGTCCATCCATCAAATCCGTATTTTTCCAATTTAGAGAGCAGGATGTTGTGGGGGACTGTGTCAAAGGCCTTACAGAAGTCCATATAGAATAACAGCTGTAGCTCTTCCCTTGTCCACTGATGTAGTCACTCCATCACAGAAGGCCACTAGGTTGGTCGGGCAAGACTTGCCCTTGGTGAAGGCATGCTGGCTGTCTCAAATCACCTCCCTGTCCTCCATATGCCTTAACATGGCTCCGAGGAGGATCTGTTCCATGATCTTCCCAGGCACAGAGGTGAGGCTGACAGACAGGCCAGTAGTTCCCAGGGTCCTCCTTCCTACCCTTTTTAAAAATGGGTGCAATGTTTCCCTTTTTCCAGTCACCGGGGGCTTCACATGACTGCCAGGACTTTTCAAATGTCAAGGAGAGTGGCTTGGCAACTACATCAGTCAATTCCCTCAGGGCTCTGGGATACATCTTGTCAGGTTACATTTTGCTAACCACAGGTTCATTTGTCTACTTCAGACATTCCTGAAGTATGGTTTACTTTCTTAATTTGGAGATAAAGAGAGCTGATGACAGTTGAAGAAATAATGTTCCTCAAAGCTGCTAAAATACTGGGTTTTGCCATTAAACCAAGCCATGGCCAAAAAATAAACCAAAGAACCTTTACGGAATCTAAGCCAACATAAACTTAAGGGAACTAAGCAGATCTCTAACAAATTGTCAACATCTAGGATATTTTTCCACAGAAGTTCTTAGCTCTGATTTATAAAGCTAAAAGGAAGTTTTGTGTGTCATATTTAAGTGCCACAGTCTCTTGTTTAAAGGCAGTGAGAAATTATTGGTTTTTTTACTGACATGGAAAAAATATCCTTAGCTATATTAACGACACCTGAAAAAAATCACCTTCTTTGCTCCTTCGAGTTAATCTGTAATCAGGAGATGACTTCCAAAGTACCTCCTTTGTGCCCCAGTCCTTCATTATTTAGCATAATAAATTTTGCTTTCATATGTCAAAAAGCAGCACAGAAAAAAACCACAACTGGTATATGCTAATCTAAACTGAGTAATTAAAGGATACATTCATAATGCTGTACCTTTAGAGAGGTAGTCTAAAGAACCAAAGGAAAGAAAACAACTTTTGAGGGCAAGAGGTGCAATCTGAGAAGAAGAAGGGCTCTTTGCCAGGAACCTTGCTGAGGGATGCCTGTCAACAGCTGGCTCTGCCCAGACTCAGGAGGCCAGGATTCAGAGAAATCGGCATGAGAAGAAACTGCTCCTCTTCCTTGGCAAACCTCCCACCCAGAGGGAAATAGTCCCTGTATATACATACAGGAGGCCCTATTGTGCTCTGAAGTACAGCGGCAGAAATCTAGAGCCCCTGTGATTTTAAAGCATTCAGGCCAAACATGCAGTTGGTGTCTGCGAGCAGGCCGGACCAGAGTGCTGGTATGGCTGCATGGGCACAGTTTTTCCTGGCTGAAGCTGAGATGCTGCTTCAGAGGAAGCCCCACTTCTGCTTCTCCTGCTGAGCTCAGATGGGTGGGAGATGGTGCTGGCCTTCCAGCCATTAGTACTTAGCTCAGGCGGTCCCTGAACACAGCCCTGCAGCAGGGTATTTACAAGCTCCCCCACCCCAGGCAGAGTGGTGACGTGCCGTGCCTTGGTTCGTACCCTGGCAGACCACACACAAGTTTGACATGCACCTGGCCTAAGTGTCCCTCTGCATGTTCTCAGCCCCTTGGTGGGGGCACAGACCATGAAGTCCCTGTCCAAGAGGGACAGGGGCAACTGGGTAGTTACAAGTAAATGCTGGGGAGACTGTGCAATGTGGCTGCTGAGATGGTGAGTGCTGTGCCCTGGATGCGTGTTTTGCAGCCAGGGGTGCAGAACTTCCACCTGCCCCGGCAGCAGCAGGGGCCTGTAGGCACCTGGCAAAAAAGGCACTGGGTTTCAGTCTCTTGCTGCAGAAAAGCCCTGGCTTCTGGAAACACTGGATGCTGCTGCAGGTGGGAATGCAAAGTAGATGGGGGTGAGTGAAGAGAAGGATATCTCTGGTTCTATCCACTTTCTTTCCTTTGATCTCAGAATCACATTTTGACTTGACCACCTGTAAGTCCTGGTATTGCTTTCTCCTAACAATGTAGGCAGGGGTTAGGAGGGAAACCATGTAATAACATAGCAAAACTGTAACAGCAATATATGTGCATATGTCAATCAGCCCAATATAAAGTATAAAACTGGATAACCAATAAAATGAACTTATAAGAGTGCAACAGGCTTGGGCTGGCTTCAGCCCACATATTCCTACCCAGTGACTGGGGATGCTCACCTCCCACTCCCACTGTCTTGATGGCCTCCCCTGAAATCCCTCCAGTTTGTCAATGTCTTTCCTGTATGGAGGGCCCAAAGTGGACACAGTACCCAGGTGAGGTCTGACCTTTGGACTGAGCCTCACTCACCCCACCCTGGACACTGCTGGCCCTTGTTGCTGCCTGGGCACAAGGCTGTTCCTTGCTCAGCTCACTGCCCACCAGGGCCCATGGCCCCATCTATGGCATAATCCCATCACAGCCATGTTGGAGCCTGCCAAGGAGAGGCAGAACAGTTACCCACACTCTGGATAAATGCTCACATCCATATTCCCCACCTCTCAGGCTGGATCCTGTGTCTGCAGTGGAGAGTTATTTATCAACATTGAAATTAGTAGCTGAAAGAAGGAGAACCACAGCTTATAGAGAAGCAAGCACTTGCCCTTATTTCACAGCTTATCTCACAGCAGAGACTGGAGATTCATTCTCTCCTTCTTATGAGAAGATGACCTTACACATTTTTGCCTCAGTTTTGCATCAGGATACTCCTTCATACATGACACACTTCATTGCAATGCTTGTGGACCTGACATATGTGTCCATTATGTCCATTTCCATGGCCATATCTGCCCAAGTCTGGGAGGAGTAAGAGCAGAGAGGGTGGTCTATCCAGGAATGTATCTGTGGGACACTCTGTATCTGCCTCTATTTTGTGGTCAGTACACTCTTCTGAACACAGCTCTAGGAAGCAAAAGCATGTGCAGTGAAGTGACTTCTCAGAAGTAATAAAACCAGAAGCAAAACCCACCTTAAACCCTATACCAGTTTTCTTTTAGGCCCTGTTCTAATGCCCTGTTCTCTGTGATGTCTGCTGCACTGACGGGAAATGCTTTGAAAAATGACATCTCAATCAGTGTATTTCAGAAGTCAGTCTAGACCATCAGGTTTCAGCTCACCTTGAAGAGTAAACAGTTGTGGATAGAGCTAACAGTGATAACACAAGTGCATAATGGGACACTAACAGCATTAGCACTGTCAGGTGTTAGCGAAAAACATTTTTCTTCATTGCATGTTTGTCCTGAGAGGACACAGCAAAACATAGATTGTGGGATGAGCTGGGTTGAGTGAGCAGTGCTCTATTTCCAGGTCCACCAGAAATGCCCTTGAGCTAAGAACATCGCTCTCAGAGCCTGTGCTTAATGTGCATGTGAAGGGCACATGGTTAACATCTGCTGTGAATTTTATTTTGCAAATCACCGAACTTTTGGGAAGTCTTCCAGCAGGAAAACACAGCCATAGTATCTTGACCACTCAGAAACTCTTCAGCTTTTCACAGATGCAGTAACACATGAAGGACAAAAGATCAGCAGCCCAGCCTGTGATGATCCTCTGTCCATCTCTATACCTGTGGAGCTGTCTATGGGCACTGGTATCAGCTGAGGGATATAGAAGGCAAGTGATCTCCTTCCCAAATACTTCCATGCAGGTGTTAATAAGGAACACCGCCAGCACTTTCACCCACACACATAAAACCACTGATTTCAATCCAAGGGGCAGAAAATGCATCAGCCTTTCTGACTCCTGACCCTTTCTTATGTGCAGAAAGCTGCAGCCATGTCACTGCTTTTATGAAAAGCTCCTCCACAAGCATTCAAGAGAGGAGACAGCAAGGTACCCCTCAACAGGAATGCTCTGATTGGCCCAGATTGGTGGAGCTGGTTGATAAATTCAGTGTATCTTGTCTTTTACCTCCATCAGCACCTCCAGCAGGAGCAGGTTCTCCTCGCTCAACATATTTGGTCCAATGCAGATGGCAAGACTGCTGGAGTCCATCCTGCTTTTTGATGAGTTTTGCTTGATGTGGTGCAGCAGAGACAGCAACTGTTGGAGGATGAGGAGATTGACTCTAGGCAATTTGTCATCCACCCTAAGGGAACAAGAACATAATGTAACACCACTTCAGAGGCTGCTACTTCTTTTAAAGAGTGTATTTCATTAAACTTGTAGAAATTACATGACTTCTAAAGAGGGGAAAGCATATGCTTTTTCCATGACTTAGCAGCACTACCATTCAAAAATCACCACCAGTAGTGGGTTAACTGTAGGTCCACAATGACATACTAGCATTACTGAAGCCAATGTCTTTGAGGAGATCAACATAAATAAATCACATGTTGTCAAGAGAAATCACTGCAGGCTTTGCTAAGGCAGATGAAAGCCTGCAATTGTGCTGTGTAGCTTTCAAGGTACTCTAAGCCAGCTTTCAAACATACTTTTCAGGAAAGAAGCATGGTGGTGTCTGCCAGGTCCTGGTTTCACTCAAGTCCCCTCAAAGGAAAACTTGTTGTCCATGCCTGATTGACAGCAGAGGGACTACTTTCACTAAGATACTGCAACTGCTGGCCACTTCTTACGAGAGTAATTTTGTGGAGCAATCTCAAGTGCCTCAAGGAAGTGTTCTGACTAAAGAAATGCTTTTCTGTGCCACTTTCCCCCTAAATCCCACTCCACAGCAGCAATAAACAGCTGTCAGAACCAACACGATTTTACAGGAAACTGTCCATTTGCAGGGAAGTCCCAAGCCCCTACCAGTCTCTCCATACCGGTGGCACTACCCGCAAAACCTACTCTTTCTTCCAATCTCTCCTTCTCACTAAGCTTCTCCAAGGGTCACATCCAGTCCTTGATAGACGTAAGCCAGCAAGAGTTTCAAGGGCATGTTTCAGAATAAATCCTGCAACGCCAACAGCTTCAGATAAGGCTTTATATGCTCTCTCTGATACCACAGGGAACATCCCAGTGACCCTGGGCAGAAGGTAGGATGGTTTCAGTGACCTTCTCTCAGAGCAACCCATCAATGCCGGCAGACCAGGCAGCTGCCAGGGTACAGGCCAAGCAAACTCACATTAGCCTGCTAACAGGACTCCCTGCACTTCTCTGCCCTCTGCTCTCCCCTAAATCTCAGTGTGCCTCCCTGAGGAGAACACTCAGGAAGACCATGAAGTGAGTTTCCCATGGACATGCGAGAAACCAGGGGCAGAACAAGAGGAACAGAAAAGGAGACAGAGAAGAGAAACACCAAACTTGGAATTCTGAGAACTGGCTACAATCTGGCTTTAGCATGGGCTCCCAGCTAGGTCAAAGCCAGTCACTGGAGTGGGACCTGCAGTGTAGCAGGGAGCTCTTGCAGCCTGAAATCAAAAGAATTCACCTTTGCAATCACTGCCAGCAGGTGCACAGTTTGGCTTTCCTGGTCAACATCCCCTCCTGTGTCTAGGGCCTCCTTCACCTCCCAGTGTGCTTTCTTGCTGGTTGCTGGTCCAAGTATTCCCTCAGCTGATGGCCCTTTCACATCCAGTGAGTGCATCCAGGAGTTCCTGTGGGACACATGGGAGAATGGGGACTTTGATGAAGACAGGCCGTGTGGTATAGAAACCTCTCTTAAGAGACAGAAGGAAGCTTGGACACGGAGGTACACTCTGCTTTCACTGGGATGGGATCTAAATGTTGCTCCAGGGAGATCACATTGGGAGAAGCCTCATCTTCGACCAGCACAGAAGTAATTTTGTGCTGGTGAACTTCCCTTACTGCCATGAAGACAGTCCTGCTTCCTTCCTAGAGGGAAAAAGAGCACAGGTCGAGTCTTCATGTCCAAATCTCTCCCTGTCCCCTCCCACTCAACCAAGCCAGGATGTGTCCCCAGCAGAGACTGCTTAAGAGGGGGGAAAAAGCCTGTTCTTTGGAAAAACTCCCTGTGGGGAAACTATCCAAAAACCTTGTTAGCTCAAAGACAGTGTTTAGATGTGGTCAGTGATAGCCCTTTGCTGAGGACTTTTTTTTTTCTAGAAACACAGAAATCCACGGAGGTTTCTGATGCTGAGAAAAGTTCTTTGAAGGATTTCTGTGAGACCACAAAGATTCATGCAAAAGGCAAGATCTACTTATCTTATTCACAGTTCTGGGTTTTCTCCCCTGGAGCTTTCTACCAACAGAAGTGGTCTAGGCCAAACAAGCCCAGACGTGGCTCCTGACATGTTTAGGCTGTGACCTAACCTGCAAGCTGTGGCAGTTAGAAGTGTGTGCTGGGAGAAAAACATCCAAATCACCCATCTCCTGAAGTCTGTGGTATCTTTTCTAGGAATGCTGCCTCTCGGGAGAAGCCCAAGGGATGGGTACTCCCTTGCCAGACTTGCTTGCCTGGATCAGCTGGCACAATGTGCCATCTCCCCCACAGTAACCAGAGGCTGGACAAAGGATGCCCTTCTGCAGCCAGATCCCATCTGCCCTGGCACATCTGCAGCAGTAGAGGTCTGTCATAGAGCAAAGGGACAGTGTAGCACCTTCCTTCACTTTGTGGTTTCACCTGCTGCAAATGAAAACAAAAATCAGTTTAAAAAAGACAGGCGAGTGTTCTCCTACCCTCTCCTGTGGGCCATGCAGTCCTAAGCAGTGCAGCAGGAAAAGCAGAGGGCAAACAGCTGGAACTGCAGCTCAGGCTCAGTGGCTTGTGTGGCTCCTCAAAGGCAGTGTGCCATGACAGACTGTCCCAGATCTCGCCCTGCCCTGCTGATGCTCTTCTCCAGGGTGGTGACAGCAGCAGAGGCTGTGTGTACTCAGCAGAAGAAGTTCAGCCACTGCTGCCAAGGTGGTTTCCTTGCTCTTGACAGAAACGTTCTCACTTGGGTTGCCAGACCTCTGTTGCAACACTTCTGGGAGACATAAGCACAGCTCCTTCTGCTGAAGAACATGGACACACCTGGCTCCAATAACCAGAGCTGAGGAAGACACTACACGTAGGTACCAGCACTGTCCTCCGTGCCACTGAGCACAAGGGAGAGAGGTTTGGATAGGAGGGACCCTCTGAGGGCTCAGCTCTCTCACTCTGCTGCAGGCTGAGGGCTGTGACTTGGTCCGTGTGAAAGGCAGCAGGCAGCTGAAAGGGAAGAAAGATGGCTGCTCCTCAGGTTCTTTTTTAACCTCTCCTGCCAGAGGGGACGAGCGGAGGACACTGTGTGGTGTCAGCCTGCAAGAAGCATGTGATGGTTACAGAGCAGCCCCTCTGCACAAGGGGCCAGCAGCAAGCTGCCTCGGCGAGGCAGGAACCTGCCAAAAGCAGGGAGAGAAGGTGCACAGACCCTTCCTGTGCCCAGCCAGAAGCCCCGCCCCCTCCAGTCACATGGTCTGTTGTGATTGGCTGCCAGGACCAGCCTCCCCTTCCAATCTACCCAGTGGTACATCAGAAGACGAAGTCCCTCCCCTCTAGGCACCAGAAGCCGCCATTTTGTTTCAGCCGCCATTTTATGGCAGGGAGCTGCTACTGTCTTGCCCTGTGATTGGCTGGTTACTCTTCTACCCATGTGTCCATTGGCATCCCTCTGCTCCCTGCTTCCTGTGGACCAGGACGTGCTCAGTTATGGGACTATGGAAGTGGATACCTAAAGGAGTGTATGAATATGTATAAACATATTTTATTTACTTATACATAGATACGCTAGTTTATATATATATAGTCGACATTTGTATACTTATATATTGGTATATGTATATATGTATGTGCATTTATAAAGATACAGAATTAAATACATCTATACCTGTAAAAGCATAGGTATGAAGTAGCTGAACATCTTTTGCTAACACCTAGTGGGGCAAATAATAAAGTTCTAATATGAATAAAAAGTAATAAAGGGAGGTTCACCCTCCCTATATATAGGGGCTGTAGATGAAGCACCAACACATCAGGGGACACCAGGAGAGGGAGCATGGACCCCTTCAAGGAACTGGAGGGGGCCCTTTGGATCAGTAGGAGCACTGGGGTGTTGCAGAGCTTTTCTGCTTAGACCATGATTATTTTGGGGCACAGGAGCAGCAAGTGGGATGGTGGTGATAACAGGGCTGCTGGGGCTTCTGTGGCCTGGATTGCAAGCCAGCAAGCCAGTAAAAACTGGTACAACAAAGTGCTAATGAGGAAAGATAAATCAGTTTTACATCGCTTCGGGCATCATGGTGGCAAGGGGACAAAAGAGCCCTTAACTGCAGACTGGCCCACATGGTGGGCCAGTGAATGTCTCACACTGGGGCAGAAGGTGATCCCAAGAGTTAATATATGCATCAGCCTCAGATCCAAGGGGAAAAAGGGTTGGAGGATCTTTTAAGCCAAACAACAGTCTTAGATACGCCAAAAGCAGTTTCCTTCTTTTACACGGTGAACATTATTATGGTGTGTCGTGGTTTTGGTTTCAGCCCGGCCGGTAACAAAGCACCACGAAGCCACTCACTCACCCCCCACCCCCGCGCCTGGCCACGTTGGGATGAGGAGAAATCCAAAAGCAGGCTCGTGGGTCGAGACAAGGACTGGGAGGGATCACACCGCACTTATGGTCACAGGCAAAAGACAGGCTCAACTTGGGGAAGACACAAAAGCAATTTACTTTACGACAAATCAAAACAAAACCAAGGGTACTAGGAAGGGAAACCAAACATCAGAACAACCTCCCCCCCCATCCCTCCGGCCTTCCCGGCTCAGCTCCATTCCCGGTTCTCTCTCCCTCCTCCCCCTGGCGGCACAGGGGAACAGGGGATGGGGGTTGAGTCAGCTCGC
>VYZV01028035.1:5802-18764 GCA_013401275.1 Pandion haliaetus | reverse complement strand
GTTGCTCCGGCAGGAGTTGTCCCCCGGCACGGCTCGGCCCCTGCCCAACCAGGCTCGGCACAAATAGCGGAGCCGGCTCTGAGAGTGAAGGAGGGGAAAGCAGCCCGCCCGCCCGCACACCCGCCCGTGTCTTGTCTGCGGCGAAGGGCCGCGTTGCCCCCATGTTGTACGAGAAGAGTGGGAGGCTCTCCTCTCGCCCGTGGGGGGAGGGAAAGAGGAGGGAGAGGGAGGCCGGTGGACACCGGGAGAAGCGAGTGGAGGTTGGGCCATCAGGGAGACCAGGCTTGGAAATCAACACAGGGACCTGAGAGGAGGGAGAGTTAGTAGCCCGGGGGCTAAGGAAAAGCACGGTGTGTTTGGAGGGAGGGCCAGGATGGGAGGATTAACCTGAAGGAGTCGGGGAGGGGAGAAGGTAAAGATGGTGAGCAACCAGCTGATGAGGATGGGATGCTTGAATGAGGACAAGTGGGGCTGCCCACAGGGTGGGAAGGCTCAGGGCCACGAAGAGGAAGGGAACAAGCAGCGTCAAAAGGCCCAGGATAAAAGTAATTGCTGGTACTTCTAGAACTATGAAATGGTGCTTGAGGCCAAATGTCCTACCACTGAGCAGGTGCCCAGTGAGCATTATCCATCCTGTGTGTGAAGTAAGGCCACCTCCTTTTGGAGAAAGAAAAAACACAGTCACCAAAATGAGACCTTAGCATCGGTGCACTCATCTCCATTGAGACCTTCTTACTGACTCTTGGCTCTGCAAGCTTGGTGGCCTCATGTTCATCAATGCTATGGCCCAAAAGCTCCCTGGCAGGCCCAAACCTGCCCATGCCTCATGTTCATGGTGGGGGACAGAAGGAAGACAGGAGCAGCTTACCCCACTAAGAAAAGCAGTGGTGTGCCAAGGAGAGCACGCAAGATGAGGGGCAGTGCTCAGCCCTCTCCAGGCTCACGCCTCCAGGCCAAGGCTGTGGCAGAACTGGGTGGAGCTGAGCATCAGCTTTGCTGGCATGACACATTTGACCCTCTGGCATGATGGTTGTGGGGACAAGCAGGCAGTGAGCAGAGTCTGCCTGCGAGGAGGCTCCACACCCAGCTCCCAGCTGTGCAGTGGCATGGGGATGTTCCTGCCCTCCAGCCAGCAGCAGCAGGAGATGGGTTAGGTCTCCCTAGGTGGAGGGGGGATTATCTGGAGAAGGGGGAATTTGGAAAACCTCGTTAACAGAAATCTCCTGCTGGTCATTTGTAGGGAAGCTAGGAAGAGCCTGAAAAGGCAAAGCAATNAAAAAAAAAAAAAAAAAAAAAAAGTTGTTTAAAGAAAATTAAACAGACGCACGGACATCTTTTCCCAAACAGGAAGGCAGTGTTTAAAGGGACCAAGAGGAGCATGGCTTAACAAGTAATTTTCAACAGCACCATTTTGTTTGAAGCAAAAAAAAGACTCCAGCCTCTCTCACTATCATGTTGCTTGCCTCCAGAGCTGCGTTGTTTGTCTCTTGCTGTTACCTCCTCCCACACTCTCCTATTGATCATCACATCCAGCAAAGGTCTCATTTGTAATTGCTGTTCAGAGTAGAGATCCTCTGTGTGTTTGCACGAATCCTCCTGTCTCATTTTGCCACAGGGAAGGCTAAGATGTCAGACATCAGGCTGGTGTTGAAGCACTCATAGCAAATCCCATATCCCAGGCTGGAGCAAAAATGCAGCTACATGAAGTACTGGAAATGGTGGGGTTGCCAAAGCAAAATTTCTTAGAGCAGAGAAGTAACACAGGCTAAGAAAAATGCAACGCTTCATACGGAGAGCCAGATATATGGCCTATTCAACTTCAAAAGCAGCATCTGTGAAGCCTGACCAAAAATTCAAGCCGTATTTTATAGTACGAGGTTTACTCACGCAGTGTTGAAAACTACCACAGAGATGCTCGGAAAACATCGCTGTTTTCTTTCCAACTTGCACTTCCAGTAAAAAGCTGAATTTGTTAGTTCCCCCAATAAAATTATTGTTGAATCTGGATGCAATTACAAATTTCTATTTCCAGAAGTCTTTATATCTGTCTGGCTACAGACACCCACAAAACTCTACGTTTCTGTGCGTGTTACTGTCTGTATCCCTGTCTCTGCAGACATCCCTGTCCCCCGCTCCCTATTCAGCCATTCTTCTAGACTTTGTCTCCAGCACTAGGGGGTAAAAAAGTCATAAGACCCAAGATAGCTGAATATTAAATAAGAGTGCCAGAAGCTACCATGTCAAGGAGCAGAACAGGGCCAAGGTATAAAAACGCAAAATCACCGCTTACAGCTACAAAAAGGCAGGTACTTTTTGACAGCATCAGTAGCCAGTCATAAGACAACTGGCTGTGAAATTAGGGGAGTCTGTGGCACTACAGAGCTCAGCTCCAGATAATCTACACAAAATGCTGCCAGACCTCAAAGACAGACAGCTCTGTAGTAGCTCTGCATTAATTCAAGCTTCTCAAAGCTAACTGACTTTTTTCTCCATATGAACGTTACTGCAGATGAGGTACAAACAGGACACAGCCAATGTGCATTAACATCTGTATATCAAGTGGGTAATTTTTGAAGTTGTACACGGTATATGCTCTTCATAATCACACTCTTCCATCATAAGCCATTAATTGAATGTAATTCTAAAAGCGGGAAAATAATGGAAGTTTCTGTTGACGCTGGTGTCAAAATAATGGAGTATCCATTGAGCAGCTCTGATGCATTTATGTGTTCTAGTTTTGGCTTGACGTAGACACAGAGTTGGATGGATTTTATGACTACTAGACTGTAGAGATTAGTGTGAAGCATTTGTTCAAGTGCTCTGTTGAATCAGAGCCATGAAGGTGGACATCTGGCTTTAAGTGGATGTTTTAAGGCTTTGCTGAAAAGCAGCAGGCTTTTTTAAGTGCTTTGTTGAATTGCCTTAATTTATATACCTCAGTGTAAAGAAAAAAGTTAATATAATATACCATTGCTGGTTTTCTGAATCAAGACATTTCTTTGGCTGAAATCTGGAACAGAGAGGAAAATCTAAGATAAATTAGGGTTCTGCCACATTTGAAGCAGTAATAGAGTCCAGAGGCATACTTGAAAGATAACATCTGTTTCAGCAGGAGATACCAATTCATCTTGATGAGTAACAGATTGGAAAAATGCCATCTAAATAGAAGATGGCTTCTCACAAGAACAGCACATACACAAATGCCAACACAAACACTGGAGCTATAAACTCCCCATTAAACTAACCCAAAAATGGGTGGAAGAGGGGTGGGAACAGGCACCCAGCCAGTGGCTTCTCAGAAATTACATTTATAGCCTCTCCATTTCTGCAGGCAGAGCTATCGCAGAGTCTGTGCACTAGCCACATCTCATGCCAGCCTTAAAAGCAGGCACGCAAGTCTCACAATGACTGTGTATCAGAGGCTCCGCCCTTGACGTTTGTTATACAAACTGCCACCGATTTTGGTTGGTGACCACGTTGTAGCTCCCAGTGGTTCTGAGCACCTTCCTAGTTGCCATGAGAATAAAAAGGAAAATGGCAATGGGTAGTTTTTTATGATCCATCCTGAATTCACCACCACAGCCCAGGTAATTTGAGAAGCGCCTTGGTTACTGCCAACAGTGCCCAGTGCCTAAGGGACATGACAAGCAAGCAGCTTAGCTCACCTCATTCACAGCTTTCCACTTCCTTCTACAGAGGCATTTGAAAACACCCTCAAGGTCATAGTATCGGCCCATTAAAACTCCTTGTACTCAAATCTTGACCTCTCTTAAATAGGCTATGGCCAGCTATCAAAGAAAGCTGGAACTGGCTGACTTCTTGGCCTTACCACTGCTCTGAGGCAGGAGGAAGGCACGCAGCTGAGAAGAGCAATCCCCAAGGTGAGACCAGCTTGGAGCAGAAAGGTCCCCTAGAAGCCTGGAGCACTGACTTCGAGGTCGTGGTCCACCACTGCTTGTGCTCTTGATAATGGCAGAGCCATTTCCCTTGTTCCTCAACTTTCATCTGAAAAATCAGTGTCATCCTAAGTATCATCCTTTCCAGTAAGTAAAGAGCCAGTAAATAAAGAGATTAATGGTTGTGATCTGCTCCAGTACTACAGTGAACAGGTGACACATACCTGAGATGGGTAGGACACATCTCGAAATACGTCACCCACAGATCTCATTGCCTCTGCCATCAGGAATCTTGGCCCCTTGCAGTGGCAGCTATGTTTTATTAGGTTTAACTTTTCCTTTCATTAAACATCCAAAAGAGATCCTACTGGTAGAGCAATGGCAATGGGAAGTGAGAATGATTATGTAATGGAGTCCGTGTTAAATAAACCTACATAAAAGGCAGCTGCCACTGCAAGGGGCCAGGATTCCTGATGGCAGAGGCAACGTAAGAGCTGTGGGTGACTATTTTGAGACAGCATAAATGTGTCTACCAACATCACCAAACATGGTACAAGCATGGGGTCCAACTCCTCACACTTGGTAGGTCCACAGAGAACAAGGTTTTTCAGCAAGCCTCTGAGCGGCAAGAGGCCACCTTTGCCAGCACAGTGCCGTCACACGCAACGTGCACTCCGTACGGTCAGTGCCTACATACACAGCACAGCACATTAACCTGCAAAAGCTCTTCCAAAATAGCCTGCTATGTGGCAGTGGAGTGGTAATAGCTAGTGATTCCTTGAATCGTTCCTCTGCAGTGAAGGTCCCGCTCTCCCCTAACCAGGATATGCCAATAGGATGCTAGGCCCGTGCTGATGAACTTAATTTGTTTAACAGTTTCCAAAGGTAAGTATTATTAAGGCAGAATATTCTTATTTATTCAGAGACATGTTTTCGCTTGGCTTGCACACCTATTTAGAGGAAGAATTTTTTATAACCATAAATAACTGTGCTTTTAAACATAACAATCGGTAGGGAGTTACGATTCTCAGAAGCATGAATCCTCCCAAACGTATCTACTTCCACTATCTGTATCCCAGGATTATTGGTTACTGTCTCCAATTCAGAATTTTATTACTAGTCTTGCTGAAAGAATATATTCAAAGCAGAAGTATTATTCCGAAGTGATCAATTTTCGTAGCAGAAAAAGGCACTACTCCTTAAGGCTTTTGGACTAACAGACTGGGGAGAGTGACCCCCACAATTTAGAGCAGAAAGACAACAGGTGCCTGAACTGATTACTCAACCGTAGTAGGAGAAAAACCCAGCGTTTCTTTTTATTGGAAGCCATTAATAGCAATCATTTCAGGGTCTGAAACCTTTGTTCTCCCTGGCTATATTTTACATATATGTATTTAAAAGTAGGGTATTTTTAAAGGAATTTCAGAAGTCCAGCAGCCATAAGTAATGTCACTGTATTTTTAACATAAAGAAATCCCGGGGCCATACCCAACACATCTGCCAATTCCTGTAGTGAGACAAGAACAAGAATCAGTGGCACAAAAGCACAGCTCTGTGCCTAGTTGCCATTTAATGCAGTATTTTACTCTCTGCTAAATATATATTTTATATACCAAGAACATGCATGTGAGCACAACAGTGAGATTACATGTGTGCAGACCTACAGAAGTAGTATTTCTAGTGGTACAGAACACACCAGGTTTTGGACAGATTCCTCCTCAGTAAAGTGCAAGAGAAAACTGGTCTTCAGCGCAATGCAGAGATGTACCAGACACTCCACTGCTCAGCATATGCTGGGCAGTCTTGTATTCTACATTGAAAAACCCCATTCTAAAGAATTATTTGCACTGTTGCATCTGCCCAAGACACAACTGAGAGGGCTAGCAGCTAGCAGACTTTCCTTCCTCCTCCTGGGTCCAAGGGGAACTCCCCTGCCACCCAAGTCTAGGAAGACTACAGCTAGTGTGTTACCCAGGATGATTACTCCTATTAGCAATCCTTCTTCTCCCCACAGGCCAGGACAGGATAGGACCTCCTTCCATGTACATTAACTCTTCTTGGATTTGATTCTCAGTCAAGAACATTTCTGCCAATGGTTATCTGGGCACCTGTAAGGGCAAAGCTAGGTAAATCACCTTCGTAGTCCCAGCTAGCACAGTATTTGCCTCCTTATTCTAGGCACACTAGATGCCAAGCATTTAGTTTCTACAAGGTGCAGTATTTCTAAAGAGAACAAATGAAATGATGGGCACTGAATTCTTGAAAAACATTACACTGGAACAAACTACGATAAATAAGTAAGATTAACCAAAGCACTACAGCATCTCAATAGCCCTAAAGCCAGTGGGATTCAGGCATGTGCTCTGGGTGAAGCATTGATCTACGTGGGAAGAACACTCTGTCTTCGTGAAACTAAAATTGCCAGAAGGATCACACAGCAAGATGTTGAAACACCTTTGCAGCTAAGTCCCATCCTCAGAAATGCTCTCAGCAACCTGCAGCTCCCACAGATATCAGCATACGCTCCCCAGCTCTTCCACAAAACACTATGCATCCATTGGGTTCTCCTGTTGTTTTCACTTCAGGGAACTGTACAGAAGAGCAATGTTCTTTGGATGAAAGCCAGAGAAAGGCCAAAATGCCAACAAATCTGTAACTTCATGCTGTGTTGAACTCCCTAGCTGTCCTTACAGCACTTCTCTTTTGCAAAAATTATTTACTAGAAAATGTGGATTTTTTTTTTTGTTGGTTTGCAAAAATACTTTGCACTTATAGGAGACATACAAAGAAGAATTAGAAGAAATAGAACAGCTGATAAGCACGAAATATGTAGCTTATTTTGCAGATTTATTTATGTAAGAGATGGTATCAATGGTTTCTTGTCAAACATTAAACATAACACTAGAAGTTGCAGTTTATTCATGCAGTGCAGTTACACAAGCACTGTGACTGATCTCAAACCACAATCAAAACTCTAAAGCACTGTGATGATTATTCAGTGAAAACAAGTAATTATGACATTTCCATTAAAAATAGCATTGTACAACTCTTTTATTTTTTAATCACCTCAACATTGTAGTTAGTTTGCTCTCCAACCCCAATTGAAATATACAAAGGTAATTCTGATGAGTGTATGTTTAAGTTTACATCCTGAAAACCCCAAATTCTGTCTTCTTCATAGGTGCATTTAATGCTGCACTGAGACTGAGGCCCAAAACCAGTCTTGTGTCAGCTGGATCAATAATTCCATCATCCCATAATCTAGAAAAAAATAAAAATCAAACAATAATAATTAAAGGAAATTACCATATTCAGTGGATAGATTTTCAAGCACATGAAACTGGAAATAGTTACACTAAAGAGAGTAGTCTAAAGAGCTAAATTATACTCGAAGCCATGGAGTTAATTCACCTTAACCATCAATGCAATACACTGGTGTGTGTTACCCTGTGGAATCTGTCTTCTAAAACAAAGAATAAATTTTGGATAAATGAAGAATGTCAGGTCTACATATTTTAAATTAGATTCTTCATACTTATTTTAGTATGAAGTCATGAAGTCATCACCTTAGAGAAAAGAGACCCTCTGTTTTTTAATATTCACATGGAAAATTACTTTCTCAGTGACCCATCTTCTTCTATTAAGAATGCTAGTATTTCAAGGACTATGTCACATCATTTGCATTCTTCAGGTTAGTTCAGCTGCCAGATGAGGATGATATAAGTGTTTATTCTTTCATCATTAAAAAAGCCAGAGTAAATTCCAAATATTTCCAGTATTTGTTGTATTTATTTTTTCTGAAGTCCATTTCTAAACAACTGTAAGATAATACCATCCTGAATCCAGCCCTGAAGGCAATTAAATTATAAATGAGCAATTACCAAATTCCCAAGTTCCCAAAATCACAAACACTTGTAAATAGTCTCTTTTATATTATCCAAAAATTAAAGTACTTCTGGTATCAGTTCTTAATGACAGCTCCACCCTACCCAAAATAAAATCCATGTCAAAACCCACAGCAGACCACAAAACTGTAAATATTTTGTAACTTACTACCTGCCCAGCAAGTTATTTAAACAAGATACCACTGCTCATTGCAACCCAGTCTCACTTAAATAAGCATGCATTTTAATCAGGGTCTGTAAAACATACACACAGTATCTTTAGTTAAGATAGTGATGCTCCTCCTCCATCCCATCCTTCCCTAGAGAGACTTACTTTGTAATCTTTTTGAACTTACTTCAGTGTTGGCTAATGTTTAATTCTTTGTCTGTGGAAAATTTAAAAATACAAGGGTCATGAATAGGGAGCTAAGACTGACTCTACCGAAAGCACAGCCATTCCTTTTGAACTAAAGTTTCCAGCTGCAATTTCCTGCTGTTTGAAGATTAATTGAAAAAAATCTTTTAGACAGGAAATAATATATTTTGCACTCTTCTCTCCATACTAAATGTGACAACTTCACACCCAAAAGAAAGAGGACTGCAAACTGTACATAAATACAAGCTGATTAGCTCAAGGCAGCAGCAGACATTTCTGAGTGTTTTCCATCTTTGCTTTATTTTGCCATTTGCTGTGAAAGTAGTATTCATCAAATTAGATAAAAATATTACAGGAGACTAACAATGTATGCTTTTTATTTCACAACAAATACATGTATCTATCCTAGGATGCACAAAGTGGAATTGTAATAAAGGACACTTGTAACAAGATGAGGCACGAGGGTTCAGACTCAAGCTTAGGAGCCTGTTCTCCAACTAGTAGAAACAGAAGAAAAAAAGATACCCAACCGCAAAAGAACATTGTACTATAAATATATCTTACTATGATGTAGCTCCCCAAGCAGAGGAGACTGTTACCTTAAACGGGGCACAAGAGCAAAGCTGAAGTACAAAAGGAGAAAGGGGTTTGGAGAAGGGAAGAGTTTGCTGTTAATTGGGCAAAATGACACTGTTTCTTTTTGGGCACTGAAAACAAAAGCTTGATTACAGAGATTTTACACAACAGTAGCTGTGGCACTCACTGACCTGGCTAACAGGTCCCAACCAGCATAGCAAGAAGTCTGGAAAAAAAAACCTTCTTTCAAGGGGAAAAAAATAATGCTATAAACCCAAATTCCAAATATAAGGAAACTGTACTCTATCTAATCTGTACTCGTTTAGAATTCAGTGAGTACCTCCTTTCTAGTGGGCTAGTAAGCCGTACATTGGAATATTCTAACAGCCATACTTGCATCTGTGCGGAAGTAGTACCAACAGCAAATTCTGTTGCAGAAGACACAAAAGAATTGTCTATATAATATTCTGGATAAACTGCATGGTATAAGCTCCTGCAGTCTGGTTCCTGCATTCCTGCGAATAACTCCTTTCCTAACTGTAGCTTTAAATTGTAAGTAATAACTCATTAAAATATTTTGGCATATTTTAACAACACTCCATTGCAAAGAGACTCTGAGCAAGTGCTTCTTACCATACAGCAAAAACAATTAGAAGCTTTTTTGTTCAAAATAACACAGGACGAAATACAACTTGGTTTTACTAAGACTTATTTAAGAGTTGTCTGAATTCTCTGTTTTTTTCCCCAAGATAGTGGTTATACCTGTTCATATAATCTAGCACAACAGAATGGCCAAGGTAGAGCATTTCCTATACTTTCATCATGAAGCATGCATTACGGAAGTTTAATGTATATGCTTTTCTTTCCTTCTTCTATTTTAGATCTTGATTAAGTTTTGATGAATATAGTCAGATTAATCCACCAAAGGGATGAAGAAGACTCCTATTAATAGTGAAAAGCGAAGTAATTTTGTGAGGTCAAATCAACCACAATCCCTTTGTTTTCTTGGGGTTGTGAGAAAAACAACTGTTAAGAAGAATCACAAATACAGTAATTTCTATTATTAAGCAAATTTGGTTTTTTTTGACTGTTACAGGTTTGTTTGCTCTGCCTGTCAACTTTTTTTTATGAACATTTGCAACTAACTTTTTTATTTATGAAACACATTGGAACTGAATGAAGGAATTCATACTTCTTAAAAATGTTTAATAAATCTGCTAGGGGCCTTGGGAGTGCAGGGATGGACTGAATCAAAAAGAATCATCAACTTAAGGCAGTACCTTCCAAGCTGCAACTTCATAGTGACTATCACTGTAATAAACACTTCTAAACATGGAGCACATTTTAATGGCAGATTTGGGTTTTTTTGTAAAAACACAATTAACTTACATTGACAACCACAAAGGTTTTATGTTGCATGGAAGTCAAACTGCTTTCACATGGTCACCCCTGGCTTCTGCTACTCTTTGTTTAAAGAAAACAACACTCTCTACGGGGATGTAACATTAATAATTAAACTATCTATTAAGACCCCATTGCTAGAACATGAGTCACAACTACACTCATAAAATATCTTTAACCAAGACACTGTGAGTAAAAGAAATTAAGTCCCCCAAAGTAAAATTCTAATGTAATTTGTTAAGATGCAAACCCCTGAAATAATTTTAGAAACCTATAAGCAGATTAATAAAACTCATTAAAAACGGTGCTGCCTAATGACTCTCGTTAATTAAGACTGCTCACTGTGAAAGGTTCTAATCAAAGAATTGATTTAAATTTGGTAAGAAAATACAACTGCAGGGAACAGTATTGACATCCTGTACATAAAACAAGTTATAATTTATAAGCAAAATTATATAAGCAGAGTAAATAGGGAAATTTGCTTGTATTTTAAGATCATTAGGGCATTGTCCTTCCCTTTCATTAGTACTGCTAAAAGCTTGATTCAAAGCCTAATGAAGTCAACTGGAAGGGTCACATCAATCTCAATGGACATTAAGGGTGAGGCAGACTGGTCCCCATATCTAACAAGAGGACAGCGTGAGGCAGCCTCTGAACTGGCTGCATCCGAGCAGCAATACAGGCAGCAGTCTTTCTGCCCATCTATCATTCTTTCCTCTTGGTAATGCAAAGCTGTTTTTTGGAGTTTGGTAGAGGGATCTAGTTAGCATCTGGCAAAACCAAGGCTGTCCAGATTCAGTTTCAATACAGCACCCTGACATGTGATTGACGGTCAACTGGTTTTTTTACCATGCTTGGGACCAGACAGGAAGCATCTTCAGTGCAAAGGGAAGAGGTTACTACTTCTCCCTGGCCTACGGCAAATGCTTGCCAATAAGCAGCTGATAGTGTTGGCTAACAAATGGGTTGACTCCAAGGTACAAGGTGCTTAAATCCCTCCCTCAGGCACATTACTTGCTGCAAAAACTGTAATCCTACTTCATCTCATTGTTTCTGCTTGGACAGCCTACTCCACAGTAATGAAAACTTTTGAGCTATTGGTCTGAGATCTTGCTCAGGAATTAGCAGTAAGTGAAGGAACAAGGCACACATGGCAATATTGGCAGGAAGGCATGAAATCAGGGCAGAAAACATAAGAATATGTACCGATATACCCAATTATCTCTACAAGACAGCAGAGAGCAATTAAGAGCTCCTAGACGATGCAAACTGTACCTACATGGATTGAAGAGAGAGAAAAAACAGCATGGACTGTCTTGACCTGAGCCAGTCACACACTGTTCTCACAAGCACTCCTCAGTGAAAAGGGGCATTTCACTTTCATTGCACCTCAGCGGGATTTCAGCTGTGACATTTGACTTCATGTCTCAGCTGGGCTTATTAGCTTGAGCGCAGCATCACATGAACCCACCACATGCAACTCAGACCCATGCTAGTTCTCAGCCAGCCCACATCTGTTCCTGTTAAGCTTCCCTTCCAAGCTACACGCACAGTAAGAAATATGTAACTACCCTGTTTTTTTAAATGAAGGACAAGACACCTAGCGACACCTTAAATAAAGGCATGAGAAGGTAAACTTCACTGTATCGCTGTAGTGATCAACTTTTGCTTGCTTGAACAATTTTGAAACTTTGGTGTGTACGAGTAAGGTAAGAAAACCTTGAGCTTTGTCAATGGTATGCGCCACAGGCATCAACAGACAGGAAGTCTTGGGCCCTGATGATAAGCCTCGGGTCCTGCTGAGTTTTGGTAATTAAAACCTGCCAAGGTTAGCTAACTAGTTAAAAAGAGTGACCCACCCTGCACATGCCCAAAGGGCGGACACTAGGTAAATGGTAACATGAACACGTATATGAGTAGAACAATGTAAGTTTTGTTTGCTGTGTGTAATGGGATGTACCCTAGGAGGCATTATCCCCCATGCATCCAGCGCTGCAATAAAGAATGTCAGCTTTCTAAAACTCCAAAATCGAGTGTTAGAGAGTTTCTTCAACTGTCTTTTTCAGTAACACTAGCATTAAGAGCACTTCCTAACCCCCAGGCTAGGCAAACTTAGGCTGTTTACTGAGATGCCTTCTGGATTTGCATCCTAACTTCACAAAATGGCCAGATATTCCCGAAACATAAACTGGTAAAAGTTGCTCAGTAGAGAGCACAAAACTGGTGTTAAATACTCATGTTTCATGTCCAAAAATCACTGGACATTATTAAAAATTTAGAATCTTTTTTTTAACTCTAACCTTAATCTTACATGTAAACCTACTTTCTTGCAGGTTAGTAACTTACTGTTGTAAATACTGACAATGGTCTGTTGGTTTTTGGGAGAGGACAAGTTTTTATATTGCTAATATACTTACTATATTTAATGTTAAATAAATCCAATGATTTTCAATCATGAGTACAAAAAGACTATGACTGTGTTTCCAGTGAACATATAAGAAAAAACAAATGTAAAAAAAAAAAAAAAAATCAAACCATTCCTCATCTTCTCCATGGCAAGGATTAATTTTAAATACAGAGAGTTTGACTCATTTTTTAAATGTCATTATAGCAGAGGAAAATTCTTCTCCTTAAAATCCAGTTATAAAAGATGATAATATGTGTTTTCGTTTTTCCTTCTTGCCTCAGGGCACAAAGTTTTGTGACACAGGTACTTGGCTTGATCTTTAAGGGGTACTAAAAGATATAGCACAGAAGTTTTTAACAGCTGACACCATCTCTCTATTTGGGTAATACCCTGTGAAATTTAAATCAATTTATAAGATTTAA
>VYZV01028026.1:2773-15912 GCA_013401275.1 Pandion haliaetus | reverse complement strand
CTGTTATACTTTTTAATTTCTTTCCTTCTTTGTGGCTAATCAGATTTGGGCCAAACCACAGAAGACCATTCACAAGTATGTTGCTGCAGGCTGATACCCAGTATTTAGATTAGTCCTGTAAATTTGAAAGACAAATGCTATGATATGAAATTTGGCGATACACACACATACCCACCAGTTTTCAATAAAAGCAGAAATAAACTATATTTTTTATACTTTCTTAATTTGATTTATATTTGACAGTACCAACTACATGTTCAAGATCTAAGTAAAACTGGCTATACTGAAGTCAGTGAAAAAATCATTGATAATGATGTGAAGATTGTAACTTAGAAACTTGATTTGAAAATTCAGGTTGAAAATATTCTAAAGAAATGTTTAATGAGTCTGATTTGCAGTAGAAATACATATTGATATCACTTCGTAGAAAGCTACATTATGAAAGGGCAAGCCATATACCTGGGTGAAGACTGGTAATGGTAAGGAAGCAGTATCAGGGCATACATCAAAATACATTGTATAAGTGAGTTTTGCATAAGATCCTAAACAAATTAACTTCATGTTTTGCTTTAGTGGCAAGAAGACCATTTTTGTCTGAAACTCATCTAAATATTGTGTGCTGAGTATTGTGTAAAGTTAATAGTGAGAATACAGAATCTGATAAAAGGAGCATTCTGTTTGAGAGTAGCTTATTTTGTAACTTTTACTTATGTGATTTTGCACAATGTTAAAAAGAAATACAAATCCATTTATATTCACTGCTCACTATGAAACAAGGAGGTACCCAGGGCTTTCTATTAATTGTATTGTCTTAATGCATTTCAAGTTGCATAACAAAAAATTGACAGCTTCTATCTGGTCACTTTTCAAAATCCTAAGGTACATATTCAATTTCCAACCTAGAAAATATCTTCCTGTTTTTATTAATTATTATAACAGAGTTGAAAGGGTCTATACAAATGCAAAGATAGTCTTCTGATTTCATGCTCTCTCTAGTCTTTTTGGTTTTTTATTTTCCTATTCCAAGTATTAAATCTTCCATTTGGTAATACCTTTTGTTTGAAGAATTACTATTCCTGTTCATTTAATGATGTGATAAACACAGCTTAAAAATATTTTGGTGCCACAGAATCAGTTGTGAATGAGACATCTGTAGTCACAAATTTATTTGATATATACTTCTTAAAATCAAAAACAGATGTGCAGATGTGTTAACTATAGTGATACACTAATAACTATTGCAGAGATTTTTAGATACTCACTAGCTAGTTTCAAGGCAGGGTTATATTGAAGCAGTCTGGAATTAATTTAGAGCCCTTCAGGCCCATCACTGAATCCTTCCATAGACCAGGCTTAGAAGCCGAGGGTTGTGCCAAATACTCTGGATTTAGAATTATCCTTACACCACTGGAATTTGTTCATAATTTAAGCACGTATGATACACTGTCTAAGCTCAGTGATCTGTCAGAATGATTGCAGAAAATGGACATTACATTGCCAGAAGCTCTCTCACATTTGTCAGGACAGTCTTAGATTTCTGCTTGCCTTGTTGTTAGTTTAGGAATATATGCAATAAATACAGCAGTGCCAAATAAAATTTGTACTGTGAAAACAGGGATATGCATGACAGAAAAGCTGTTAAAATCCATTTAGCAAAATTAGGAGCTTGGCAAGCAGTAAAAAAAAACTGGCTGATGACAGCAAGGCTTTTTAAGACTAAAGCTTACTCAAACATCTATTTTTTTTCCTGCATATTAATTCTGTATTGTAGTCTCCTAATCAAAAACTGAATCTATGCTAAGAATGGACTGAGTGACTTTTTGAAAAGTGTGGTCCCAAATACAAGAATTGTTGCCTAAATAGTAACTGACTATTACAATAAGTTTAGCACTCCCATAGAACTTGAAAATGCCTGTAAAGAGAAGTGTTACAGAAATCCTCAATGTCTTGCCAGGCATAGTAGGTCATTCCAAGGGTCTTCTCTCTCTCTCCTTTTTTTAAGTACTTTGTTTAATACCCACTGGCAAATATATTTCTGTATGTAAATGTATTTCCATTTTTCAAGCAGAAATTTTTGCCAATAACAGATGTGGCAAAAACATTGAATATTTTATTGTGTGATCTACATATAAGTACTCACTGTAAAATATTTATGGAATATAAATGCATAACTAAGAAGGTAATACTTTGTCTAGCCATTAATTTAATATGACAATAATGTCTGTTGTAAGGAAATGGGATCCATTAGTGGTCTCATGGATTACGAAGGTTTTATATCTGTATCACTCTATCTCTTATTTCCAATCTGTGCTGACAATTATACTTAATTCTTTCATAGGTAGAAATTTTGAAAAATTTCATCACTAATATAACCGATACAGTATTCATTCGTGAGCTTGTGCATCATTCGTAGATGTCTGTCTCAAAATGTTATATATCCACTGCTGAATGTTTGATGATGCTTTGGGTTTGATTTCGGTATACTGACTCAAAAATAATTCCAACAATATGAATCAACAGTAGTAATTAATATATTTGAAAGAGTTTTTGCAGCTATATGCACACTGAAATTGATCTTTTATCCTCAGAAGCTTAAAATAATGACTGCCATTCTTTTTCATTGAAATAAAAAGCTTAACAGATTTTCATAAAACTCGAATAACATATTTCATAATACTCCCATAAATTATGATTATAGTTCTTCAGTTATCTTTTGATGACTCAGACAATACTATGTACACTGTTTAAATCATAACTTCTAGGCTAGCAAGCAATTTACAACTCAAAATATATTTTTCTTGTACAATTAATGTATATTATACAGAAACTGTTCCTCAATCAGAATGAAAAAATAAATTTCAGGTGCAAGAAATAACTAGCAATCATATTCATGTGAATTTCTCTCTAAATATATTTTTGTTTTATTCAAAGAAGAACTTAGAAGTATAAACTATTTCCATGACCAGGATATGCTACAACAGCTCTACTGTGTTGAACCTTGTGCCCCTTGTTTATTCCAAGGCGGGACAGAAAGAGGCAGACTCTTTTCTGCAGTGCTTTGTCCACAGGGATTATTTTAGCCTGCTTTCAGCATGGCCTGGTCTTTCCCAGCCAGCTTTGACGATCAAAAAAGGTTAGTTGCCCCGAAGGCCTGTCCTGAAAAGGACAAATTATGTCAGTTCACAAAAGCTATGGATTTTAAAAAACTAGGAATAGACTTTAAAATTTTTTGTAGTTAATACTTTTCATGAAAAAATATTCCAGTGTTTTAAATTGATCAGTAGTTTAAATAATGTTAAAAAATGCCTTTGGCAACATGAATGCAAGGTTGTCATAGGGAAAGAAATGTCTGCACCTCTACTGAGAACTTGCAAAAAAATAGGAAAGGAATTTGGCATCATTTACAGAGACAAGTTATTCTTTCCTATTTAGAGTAATAAATACAAAACAATAGATTTTTTTTTCTTGTGAGCACTTCTGAGATCATCTTTAAATGATTCTAAAGCCAAGTACATATGTTTATAGCAGCTGTCAAATTTTTGCCCTCAGTCTTAACCTAGTTGATGCCAATGTTATCAAATATGACCAGTCATACACGAATGCTTACAATTAAATAAGCTTTTCACCTTATAAAATAACCATTAATGAAGTAAATATTACCTGCGTTAAAGCCAAATTTGGATTGTTCACATTGTCGAGAGTAAGACAGTTGTCAAAAAACCTTAGTCAAAATGTTAGTCCTGAATGTATTATGACAATATCCAGTTTAATCTAATCTTAAATAATCTTACTTTGATGAAACCAACCCATGTACATGAAGCTGAAATGTTTGAGTGTATATCAGTGTGGAATAAGGGTGTTTGGGCCATTATTTAAACCCAGTTTTATTTTAGAGATTAAGATCCAGGTTTGTGGCATTAAAATGAAAAGACACAAGTCAGTGACTTGAGAAGTGTAAGAAGCACTTAATGTGAAATGATTATCAGTCATGGTGACTTGAGACTAAATTAGGTGTAAATGTAGTCCAAGTAAATAAAGCATATCAAATTGAAGGGTGTTCTGAAACAAATGTGATTGATTGCCATTTCTGCCCTCCAGTATTTGTGGACTACAGTGGACAAGAAAACAATTTTGTAGTGTTTGGGGGTTTTCTTTGTTTGTTTTAAGAGGGGAAGGAAGAACACCACTGTTTTAAGGTCTCTCTTCGTAGAGTAGTTCATTCTCCTGATTATCATTTTTAAGAGTCTTGTACTCTGTTCCAGAAGAAGGTATCTACCCCCTCTCATGTTGGCCTAGATGATTGATCATCAAATGGTCATTCACCATACTATACAAAAAAGGGAGCTAACTGTACAAATTCAATTCTTTCTGTCTCAGGATTTTGCTGTTCTGTTTCTTGCAGTGTCCCCCATTTCATTTAAATAGGGATAGCATTGTTATAAAACCTTTGAGAGTTACTTGCCTAATGCAGCTTACTTTTTGTTACCACATTTTCTCACCTATGCCACCTATTCTAGGAGCAGTCTGACTTCTATTTGGCTGGTGAGCTTTCCTTCATCCTTCCTTTTTAGCACAAATAGTACCTTCAAGTCTCCTGAGGCTAATATTGAGCACTTCTTTCTCCCAACAATAACAGTCAAACTCCCAACAATAGCTAGATATTAAGCAATAGATTTTTTTTTTATTTGAGGAAGATTGAGATTAATCGATAATACTTCTATTCTTACACATAAACAGCTACTTATTGCAGGAAGCTATACTGCATGAGTCATGAAATACAGGCCAAAGTAATTAAAGTAGGGTATTTGAATGTTACAGTAATATGCCTGTTCCTACTTGCTCAACAGTAACAGCACTGCTGTTTGTGAGTAACCACTTGCCCATCTGACAGGAGTGGCTCCGTGATCTCCCTGGGACCTGTCCTTCCCCTGCTCCAATGGGATGGAGACGCTGCCTTCATTCAGTCTGTCTCTTACGCTGGCACAACAGAGTTTTCTTTCTTCTTCTTTTGCAGTCTGCTGTGCCTAGGTAGCACACAACATGCAGTCCCTGGGGTGTTACCACTGACCCCAGTGGAGCCAATCTTTTATCAGAAAAATTCCATACAACTACAGGAGTATAGTATACAGTGGTTAATGTAGATTGACGGTGAGTGGTGTCCCAAAAGGGGACTTGGTGGAATGTTGCTTCCTCTAACGAATCAGCAGAAGAGGAGGCATAATGGCCTTGCCTTTTAGTTCTTGTGTATTAATCTCTGCAGAGCAATGCCTGTCATCGCTCAGATGTCAGATGCTGTTTAACTACGCTGGAAACATAACATAGAACAAAATAGTATCATTAATTTCTCTTGAGACTGCATATGCGTGTTTTAGGTTAGCTATTTTTTCACTGCTGCACTTAGTTCAAACATTGTATCGGCAGTATTGTAAGGTGGCTTGAAAAGTTGTTTTGTCCATGAATTTCTCCAGTTGCTCTCTCAACACATGACCAAAAGACCATGATGTGTTCAGGTGCAAAGGTTTCCACAGCACAGGTATGACATATCTTGGGAAGTACCGCCTTGTCTTTGCTTGAACCTGCTGCTTTTAATGACACCTAATACCAGTGCTGAGGACAGAGAGAAGCATCATATCTATTCAGCATGTCCGTGCTAGTTGTGATATGACAAGCATTCATCATCTTTCCTTGTTTATCTATTATTTAGACTGAAGACTTCTACTTTTTACTGTCATTCTTTACATGAAGCTATTCCATAATTTGAATAATTCTTTCCACTTTTTCCAGTGCCTTCAGTACTGCCACATCGTTTTAAGGTGGGAAACAGGAATCACAGCCAGTATTCAAGTCTGAATGGTGTCAGATGCAGTATGGATTTATACAGTGGCATAGTAATGCTTCATGTTTTGTTCTCCTTCCTAGTAATTCCTAACATTTAATTTGGTCATTACTAAGCATTGAACATGTTTTTGTAGTGCTATCAATTCATATCTCTGAAGTGATCTTGATTATCAGGTTGACGATAGTGAAACTAAAAGTAAGAAAATACTATTTTCTCCTAACATAGATGTTTTATAAGTAGATTATTTAAATGTGAGTATAGTTCCAGTTTTACTTTTCAGTCCTGTAGTCATTTATATTGTGATTTCTTGATGTAGTATGTTGATTGCTGCTTGTCATTCACTTTTTTCTCTACAGTTAAATTTGTATTTCTTTAATCCTCTTGTCCTATTAATTCAAACCTTCTATAGACCTATGCAAGCATATCTTAATGCTGGTGTTAGGACTGCTACCAAAGAAAATGTTTGATGCTCTTTCCTACAGCTTTTAGTATTATAAAATTAATACCAGTGATATGGATAATTGGGATAGTTTTGGGGATATTTAATAATGGATGAGATACAGCAGTGGCAAAATCAGTGTGAAGTTGTATCCCATGCTGCCTCATTGATGTGTCTCTGTCGTGGTTTCAGGTCAGCTCAGTCGGTAACAAAGCACCACGAAGCCGCTCACTCACCCCTCCCTTCCCCCTCCGGTGGGATGGGGAGGGGAATCAGGAAGGAGAAAGAAAAAGAAAGAAAAAAAAAAGAACGAAACCTTGTGGGTTGAGATAAGGACAGTTTACTGGGACAAAACAAGGAGAGGATTTACAACAACAACAATAGTACTAATAAAAGAACGTACAAAACCCGAGTTATACACAGTGTAACTGCTCACCACCCGGAACCCGACACCCTGCCGCCACTCGCACCGAGAGCCGAAAAAAACCCGCGCCCTACCAGCCCCTCCTCCTTTATATACTGAGCATGATGTCACATGGTATGGAATAGCTCCTTGGCTAGCTCAGGTCAGGTGTTCCGGCTGTGCCCCCTACCAGGCTTCTGTGAAAATTAACCCTATCCCAGCTGAACCCAGGACAGTCTCATAACATGGCTTGGAAAAAACAGCAGTTTAACCATCTTGGTCACTCAGCACTATTTTTTCTGCTGTGTCTATCAATTGCGTCTGTGTTGCCGTAGCCTTTTGTCATGTGGATTTTTATCTCCTATGAAGCTGTCTAAAATGTCAGATCATTAAATGCAGGCCACTGTACCACCATTAAATATAGCGAGGGTGACATTTTCTCAGGTGCAGAGATCAACATAATGCTTATGCATCACTTAAATTTTAGTGAAACTTTTTAAGGCCTTCATTGAAATTTTTGAACAACTTTAGATGACTGACAAACCACTAACTTCACTAATTTCAGTAACTGTTTGCCATATTTGGGCAAAGTACTATGTAAAATGCTTCCTTTCTGATTGATGCCTTTGTTACCTGAAAAAGAGCTGTTTGATTTTGCCTCATTCATTCCTTTCTCTCATTTTGTATTTAAGTGTTATACTCTCGGTTCAAATACATCAGTGGGGAATAGGTTGGGTGCTTTTTAACAGCAACACACTGAGATGTAACCAGAAATACATTACAAGCCCACTGGCTTTAGCCCTGCCTATAGAGGGCTCATACTGAGCCTGAAGGGCAAAAGGAGCATCCAGAGGGAAGTGAATTACTTCCTTCCACAGTAAGCATTTCCCCTTTCTAGAGATTATTCCTGCCTCTGACATCCTCTCATGCTGCCGCCTTGGGAATACGGTAACAGTTGGGCTGCCTGAAGCACTGGAGAGCAGCTGGAACTCCATTCCATGCCACCCTTCCTGCTCTCACATGACGTGAATCAGTTTGCTTTAGAATAAATTTTTAATAGCTGGACATCTGGTTAGTTTGGGTTTCAATGTATTTTTCTATCCATGTAATGAAGGAGAAAAGATTACTCGGGAAAATACTTACGTTGTTATTTAATGTACCTATATAATAGTTCATATAGCTTCCAAAAGCTCTTCAGTTATACAGCTTTTACCAATTTTCTATGTGAAGTTTTACAAATCCTGCCTTTTTATCACTAAAATTGTGTTCCTCACATTACTTGCTGTATGTATACAGAACAATAGAGAGTCTTGGCATAGTTTAGCATTCTATCAAAACTAACACACTTTTGCCAAAAGAGAGGAAGTATCTGTCTATTGTTCTGTTAGTGTAGGTGGAGTAAACAGATCTTCAGGGAGTCCCTTATTGCTGTAGGAAGTTATTACAGAAGGGCATTATAGCAGAGACTACGGGAATGTTTACCTAAAGTTCAGTGAAACTTGAAAGCTGTTTGGCTCACTTAATAAAATGTTTATATATCCTGTTTCAGTGCACAACAAACAATGTTGAAGAAAGGAAGTTATTTCAGATCAAATGAATTTTTATTAATCAGAGAGCTTGAAAATAACAAAACAAGTTAGATAATTTAGATCAGTCTGGTTTTTTTGGTTTTGTTTTTTTTTTTTTACCCCCAGACAACACTGTAGCCCCCTCCAGGGAAAAAGAGAAAATTCTCCAGTGGTAAAAGAAATGTGTCATTGGTCCTGCAGTAATCAAAAGGTGATAGAATACTAGTTTGACTTTAATGACTGTGGCTTCAGCAGCTGGATACTTGTTTAAAAAAATAAAACATATGAATACAGTATTAATTGATTCTCTTTTGTCTTAATGCTCGAGTCATGCGATCCTATAGGGGAGTTCTCATAGTGACTTTTAACTCACTTTTCAGTTACAACTATATAAAAATATTTTACATTGTCCAAAAGAAAAGCTCCAGTAAGCAATTAATTTTTGTTAAGCACTTGTAGTTTGTTATCTTTGAGAGCAAAAAGACCCATTTAAAAATTTAATCACATCTTAGCTGTAATTAAGAAAGACCTAGTAATATTTCTTCTAATGTAAGTCGTAATAATGTAAGCTTCTCATTTAGCTTCATATGATTTCAGAGACTTCCTGTACCCTTTTTTCCAAAACAGAAATGTAAGAGGATTTCCAGTCTGCTACACCTGGTTAACAGCGGCTGTTGGTTTCCTCCTACCAAACTGCCTTCATTTGTTTTTTCACCCTGAGCTGCTTAAGCTCGTAAGCTTTGTTAGCCTGGACACGGCGTGAAAACTCACTGCAGCTTTGGGAAGCACGCCACTTCATAAACCGTGATGTTTGTGATAAAAGGGCAGCGGCCGAAATACAGCTTTAAAACCTTCTTCTCGTGGTTTCAGGCCAGGTAGGATGGGACTCCACGGCCTCCCGAGGTCCCGCTCGTAGCCTCGCCGCCCACTCGAGATCGGCAAGACACGTCCCTTTTCTCCGCCGCAACGGGTCTTGCCTCGGAGCGGAAAAAATAAGTGAGGGGGGGAAACCGGTCCTAACCTAATAGTGATGATTCTACAGTACATTTCCGAGTGTCCGTGGGCATCTGTGCACGAACTCGCGATGCGGCGAACAAATTCTCGCAGCTCTTTTAGAAGTAGCTTTTGTGGAGCTGGCGGGGGTTGTGTGTGTTAACCAACTTGGAAGAATCACCGTGATTGGATTTATCCATGCGTACTCCTATCCGTAGCTAAGGCTTTCATAAAACCTAAGGCATATTCCTAACAATGGCATATTCCCTAACAATTGTGTCTGTTCCCGTGCTCTCTTCGTGTCCTGTGGCTGTGAGGAACAAAGAGGCAGTTTTCTCAAAGTACCGACGAAAGGCAATCGATAGCACATGAATCCTCTCTGACGTCAGCGCCTTTATCTTTTGCGGTTCTAAAAATGCTACAGCTTTTTCAAACCCAGTAAAATGGCTACCGTCGAGTTTCGGCGAGCAAAGGAAACGAATTTCGAATTCCACAGCGCGGGTTTTCCTCAAGCGATGGAATTTTTGCATTGCACGCAGGAACCTTAAAAGGCACGCCGCTTCGGTTCGAGTGAAGGGGGATACGGGACCGCAGGAAAACCCCGGCCAGAGCAGGCCGAGGGATCCCTCCGGCGCCCCCACCGGCTGCCGCCGCTTCCCGAACTCCCGCGCCTCAACGCGGCCCGTCAGTGGGCGAGGACCGCGCATGCGCCCCCGGGGCGTGGCGAGCCGAGCCTCCGTGCGCTCGATCGATGACTCGAGGGGCGACTAGCGCTGCTTGGTCGCTTCCAGTCCAGAGCGATCGCTGCCCGAGCGGTCTCTCCTCGCTGCCCCGGAGTCCCGCGCCGCTGTCGGGGGAAGGAGGATGGTGAGCGGCGGCCGGGACGGGCCGGTGCGGGACAGGGCACCCCCGCGCCGCCTGCCCGGGCTGCGGAGCCGGCCGGAGGGTGGGAGGGGGCAAGGAGGAGGGCGAGAAGGGGGGAGCGGGCCCGTGAGTAAGCAGTTCCCGGGCCACCCGCGGCCGGGCCTGGGCCTCGCTGCCGGGGCCCGGTGCTGCCCGGGGAAGGGGGCGGCCGCGGTCCCCTCGGCGGGGCCCGGGGAGGGGCGAGGGGACGGCGGTGGGGCGCGACCCCTTCGGCTCGGTCCGGNGAGACGTGGCTGCCTCCTACACGGGCTGCGCGGGCGCGGCAGCACCTTTAGCCCCGGGGACGGCTCGGCAGGGCTCCCCGCCGGCCGGGCACGGGCACCGGGACCTCGCCCTTCTGCTCTTAGGGCTTTCGCGCCGTGTTTCGGGTGCTGAGGCAGCGGGCTGGCTGCTCGGAGACCTCGAGCAGGCGCTGCCCGTCAGGCGTGCACGCTCACTCCGGCCTGGAAAGAAATTTGGTCGGAGAACGGGCCCCGGTGGCAGGTCTGGGACCAAATACTTCGCCTAAAAGGCCCTGCCAGGACAACGGCCAGAACTTCGCTCGGGAATGCTCTGTCTGCCTGCTTATTAGTTGTACTAATGGATTTTGGTTTGTTCGTTCTAGTTTCGCAACCAGTATGACAATGATGTCACGGTTTGGAGCCCGCAGGTAAAATCTTCATGAGCTTGCTAACTGGCTTTTTACCTGCTTTTTGGTTCTCCTTGACTCTTGCAGCAGGGGTATCGCGACGGCATAGATTGTATTTGGGTGCCTAAAGCTTACTGCTGTCAGCTCCCTTGTTTTGTAGGCTGTAAGTTTCTACGAGGCTATTACCACATCGCTAAGCTTCTGGTCTATGAAGCTGAATGGTGCTTAGGTGGGCCCTGTTACCTCAAAGTACTCGAGGGAGTTGCTTTCTGAATGTACCTGTGAGGTATGAAATAGATGCTGTCATCCTTGGGGGTTGGACTAGGTGATCTTTAAAGGTCCCTTCCGACCCAAACCGTTCTATGATCTATTTATGGACCTGTAATAAAAAGTAAGGTATGGAAAAGCATGAAACCGAGCTTAAACCTCCCCAGTGTTAGGCTACTACTAGGTCATTCTCTCTTTTATTCACTAGCTAATATTGGGAAGGAACTATTTAGTTTACAGCTGGGAAGAACTCTTTTTTTAAATTATTAAGAGCTGTACTGTATTCAAATTGTTCAGAACAAAATCAAATTATTAAAAGTTAGTATTTGCTGCTTAAGTGAGAATATGCTGACTTCTTCAAGTATGCATGCACAAAAAGAGAAGTAGGCACTGTTATGCCATACTTGAAGATAGCCTTGAATATTTGAATGTTCTTCGGTCAATACCATGATAGCTGTAGATGGCTTTGAACTGTTTTCATCCTTCTTAATGATTGTGTTTCTCTGGAGGATTCTCTATCAGGAACTTTAATTTTAAAAATTTCAATCTATCTGTTACTTCAAAAATTACTTTTAAAACTGTAACATTCTCTTGAGACTTTTAATAGATATTGTGAAGTCATCAACAACACTAATTTCTATTCTTTTTTTTTTTTCATAAATTGCCTTGAAAATATGAATAGTGTTGATGTTTTCTATAAAAAAGACATTTAAAATTGCTACTGTGCTGCAGTCACTGCTCCATACATTCCTGTAGGTGAGGCAGTGATATGATACCATAATAATGCTTGGCATTATTAATACAGGAGCAAAGAATAATCATATTTTATTGGGGGATGTTTTCCAATATTGTCTTAAAGAAAAGGAAATATGAGATTAAAGGCTAGAAGGGGTTTCACACTTGTACAGCCTTGCAAGTCATTCATGAAAGTTGATAAATACATGTTGGACAGGTCACAGTGATTCCATACTGCTCTTGGGCAGGAAATATCTTATGTTAGTGAAATTCCATTTATAACTTAGTGGATGGAATGGAACATTAGGGTATTCTATGCATCTAGTGGACTTTGCATTTCTCTAGATAAATCAAATCAAAAACCTTTTACCAAAAAAAACCCCAACAACCTAATAGAAGGTGATTTCCTGTAGATAATCCCCAGTATATTTCACTGTAACATCTACTACATTCCACTCCATCAGAACTGGTAGGATGCAACTGTACGCTGCAGTTAGTAATTCCAGTACTTGCACAGTAGCAGTGAACACGCTGACTACTTGACATAAGCTGGTTAGCTAGGGTGCAGAAATTTAGCTGCTTTGCCCTCAGTGATTGCATTAAAAGGACATTGTCTCATTTTCCTGCAAAGCTCCTGGCTGCGGGGACTTAATTGTCTTTGAGACCTCTATTCGTCTTTCAGACTTTACTGCAGTTGACTAATAACTTGTTCAGAAGTTATTAGGGAGTGGATGGTGAGACACAACAATTGCATAAGACTAATTTCTTCAGGAAACTCGATTAAAAGTTAAGTGTCCAACTTCAGCTAGAAGTTCTGTCTTTGAAACACATTGGGTCAAATACTGATTCCTCTGAAGACAGTGACAAAAGTCTTGTGATTCTTACAATGTTGAGATTATTCACCCTTTCTTTTTAGTTTTCCTGTTTCTTTGTATGCAGTAGTGAGTGGTTCACAGGCTGGATTTTTGTGGGTTAATATGAGGCGTTTGCAGAAGGTAATTGAGGAAGTCTATCAGTTGTAGGTTTAAACTGTTACGCAGTAAGTGTACCAGTTGGGGTGAGGGACTCAAATGTCTGAAAATCAAATACAATTGAAAATTGATACAGAGGATTAACTTTAGAATGATTACCTTTTATTTTATTCTGTAGGGCCGAATTCATCAGATAGAATATGCCATGGAAGCTGTGAAACAAGGCTCAGCTACTGTGGGGCTGAAGTCGAAAACGCATGCTGTTCTGGTTGCTCTCAAGGTAACTTCAAAACTGTGTTCTCAGGACAGTAATGTTAGTAGAAAAGTTTTGGTTTGGCAAATTAGTTTTGCGCAGTCTGAACTTCTTTGTGT
>VYZV01028021.1:2844-18607 GCA_013401275.1 Pandion haliaetus | reverse complement strand
CCAAGGGTTTCAGCTTGGATCACACTCCAGCATCATGCAACAAACTGCTACAATCCAGTCAGATTAAGTGTTCATATACAAGGACAAACTACAGAAAACAGAAAACAAACAGTTTTCAAAAAATATAATAAATTGACTGTCTGTTGCATCTTTGCCAATATCCAAGCACTTGAACCAGACTGCTGTCTCACTACTGCTCTACTTTCCTTTCTTTGGATTATTACCACCTCATAGAAAAATTCAAAACGTTCCCTATTCCCCCCCCAAAACCAAATACATAGCAGAAAACTATCAGATAGCTGCCAATTCAGTGAAACCATCTAAAATGCAACAAGGTCCATCATGCCATATGCTTGTTCTTAGTTTTGTTATTTCTCCTTCCAGTAGAATTGCACACAAAAGTTATCCTGAGAGGGCTCTGGGACTCTGCGCAGAGTCTGCATCTCCACCGAGACAATCCTGCTGGTCTCTCCCTTAGTCTGGAAGAGTGTTTTGGTGTTTCTCCCAAGTTTATTTGGGAATACGAAGGAAGCATACATTATCAAGTTTTTGGTTTTTTTTATACTATGTTTGCATAAATTACTTCATTTTTTCCTACCAATAAGCAAGTTCTCATTAAGCATGGTTGCCCTGTAACAAAATGAATTTTCCTCATTTAAAACCAGTATGAACTAGTTTTATAAGCCATGTGGGTTTTGCTGTGTTCTTTTCCCAGAGAAAAATTCGTAAGAGATCTCTTGGCCTTCTGAGAATATTTAAATTGTTTATTCAGCGCTTTCCCTTGAAACAACGAGATGCTTAACAACATGGTTTGAGAAATACATCCACTTACAAGTCTGTAAATTTAAACAATACTAAAAGTCCATCTTTCTGAAAAGTACTTCCCTTGATGCATCAGACACAACACCTACCTTGGAGTCACATGGGGCCCTATGTTGTTAAAAGTTAGTTATAACCTGCATAATTTCTAAAGGTTCAGCAGGATGCTGAGGATCAGGATTCCTGGGTTCCTTCTCAAGCTCTGCTACAAAACACAATTGGCACCTTCCTCCTTTGTCTTGCTATCGCAGTTTGTAAAGCTGAGATCTTATTTACAAGCTGACAAAGTTCATGTGACGGTTTTTACAATGTGCTTTGAAATACTCAGACAAAAAGTGTTATACGAATGCAAAAATACCATTCTTATTCAACTAGTTATGTCCCTCTGCACCCAAGCAAAATGAAGCAGGCAATTTATATTTTGCAAGCAATCTTTTAAATAGGTTTCCATGTTTATGCCACTTGAATTCAACATCAATGGAGCAGGATAAAACAGAGCACTTAGCTCATTCCTGTGGTCCTAATTTATTTTCATCTTGCTGTTTTTTGTTTTCATATAAAGTTCTAACAAGGATGAAGTACATGGATTTTTCCAGCTGACCGACACTCTGTATAATGTAAAGCATTTTGTTCATAAAGAAAACATACTTCTCTCCAGAGGTCTGAAATAATATTTTAAAAATCTGAAACATATTTTTTATAACTTTTGTATAAAAATGGTGATGGGAAAGATCAGTTGTTACTCTTTCTTAAGCTACTTCTATGGGCAGTTTGGTGATTTCTCTTATTTCTTCTGAGATTGCTTCCTTTCTAAATCAGGCACTTTGCCCACTGCAACATGAAGATTCTCAAACTTTCCGTGACAGATGAAGCTAACAGACATACTGATTTTGGAACAATTCAGTGCTGCTTTTCATGCAGAGATTCAGCAGTAAGCTTTTTCGAAATGTTTTAATTTAATCTTGATACATATCTACCTGTGTGAATTCAGGGTATTAAGTTTAATGCTTTAGGACTTAGAAAAATAGAAAAATAATCTGTATTATCTGAATATCAGAGACTAAAACCTACTAGCCCAAACTCCAGTGAATGCCATCATTCTTTACAAGCTCCAGTCTACTGCTGTACTTGGTGTCAGGCAAAGATTAGAAGTTAGCACTATTAGATTTTACAGATCTATACAAATAAATACAAATTCCCATTCACTATGGGAATAGGGGTGATTTGTACATGTGGAAAGCAAGTCTGGAGAAATCATTACTATTTTAGAGAAGCTGAAATAAGATGCTTCAGAAGGAGAAAGGAGAAAAAGAAAAGAAGGCTTCCTTTTAAATATCCAGATCACAGAAATCAACTTTTGCTCCATATTGCAATGGATTCTAGATGGGTAAAAAATTGTAGTAAGGATGCATTGTATTGTGTAATTTAGCAACACTACTGGAAGCCATAGAGTAACTAGGTACAAAACAGCCATTACTTAATAAGTTTCATTTTTAATTCTGATTGGGAAGCAAAATATGATACTAGGGTAACTAGTACTGAAGCAACTGCTTAAAATTGATGTCTGGCTATAAAATACAATTAAATGCACACCGCAACAGAGGTCCCTGTTAAGCTAAAAAAAACCCGCCAGGGGTATAAAATGAAAAAAAAAAACAAAACAATTTTTTTTTTCTCAGTTTTGCTTTAAAGATCAGTTAACAATAAAACTTTCATATACTTTACTAAACTAGAGACAAGTGTATCTAAGTTTCTGAATGTATTTAAAGAGCCCTACTGCTTTACACTGTATTAGGAAAGCACATACTGCTTTTAAAACATATCACTCCAATTTCCCAGTAATTAAAGATATATGCACTTTTCGACATATAGCATACAAACACAGTCGGTCTAAAAGACAAGTCTTCAAATTCTCAATACCTGACTTACATTCAATATTTATCACACCATTATGTGATGAGAGGAGATAAATTTTCTAATACAAATAAAGTGAAAATGTTTTTTTTCCAATTTGAGGGCCATAAAACACTTATTAAAGATAAAAGCAGGTTATTTGGCTATATTGGACTCTGCAAGATGCAGTATGTGCAAGAGAATGAAATAGAAATTTCAGTGACAGAAAATCATCCTCTTTCTCTCTTGATAGTATAATAACCTTTTAAATCATATTTGACATTTGTAAGTTGAGTGAGCTGGCAGCCCTGTAAAATCTATGTGGTAATATATGTAGTAAACCCTTTCTGGAGCAGTAATCTCATTGCTTTGTCTAATGGCTCTCACTTCATGTGGCCTGCTTGTCCCCAAGAGACTTATTTGACTCTGCCTTTCCTGAGCCACTGGTTGCTAATGTTCCTTATTACGAAGAAAGCAGGAAAGTGCCCGAAGGCAACGGCTACTCTGCTAGTGGTACAACCACCAGCAACCTTCTGCTGAGTCCTTTTTTCCTCCCCTTCTTCCTAAAAAATCCCATAAAATATGCATATGTGTTATAAAGGGATTGCTTTGTGTCTCCAGGAAAAAAAAGGAAAGGAAAAGGAAAAAAAAACCAGTATGACAGTGCTCTTTACGCTTCTCCAATTGCTAATCTGACAAGCTCCATCTGGTAGGCAGACCTTTTATCTTCTCATCACCCTAAATCTCCAAAGGAAAGTGGACACTAGTGGCATATGTGCGTTGTTGGTTCCTATGCTTAATGAGGTACACAATTTATAGGTCTAACTGGAGAAATATTATTCAAACTTGGATAAGGAAGGAGTGTGAGGGCATAAAGCAGGCACTGCATATTTTTTCCCTCTTTCAGCAATCGTTCACCTGGACAAATACTATATCATAAGCAAGACCAAACTGTATCATAAATCCCCATTTAATTCATATATCTATACCTGAACTACCTAAGGATATTAAAGCATATTTATGTAAATCTTTTGGCAGTGACCCAACTATCTAGCTTACCTAGCTGACCATTTCATACCTTTATTAATTGTTCTGTGCTGTGATACGGGGGCTTTTTTTTTTNTTTTTTTTTTTTTTAACTTTAAGCTTGAGGTTTAAAGATACAAACCATTTCCCATATTGAATGGCATCACAAGAAAGTTGTAAGATATACTGCTGTAAAATTTGTGATGTACCCAAGGTTAGATGGTTATATTGCTTCCTACCAAGATAGCATTTCAATTCAATTCAAATAAGGCTTGCTTCATTTGGGGCAAGAGTCTATCAGGTAGGAGTTAAATACATGTGCTCCTGGTTGACTCATGTTCAGCAGATACCTTTCAGATTTGGTCTTTTGACATCTAAAAGAAATTTCTTTCAGACCATCAATATTTCTTTTTTGTATGTACCAATATGTATCTAGCTGAACTGGTAAAGTCACTTTTCTATATAAAATTGTTATCACAACTGGCTGAACATTTCCTGTATGCCACAGTCTTATGCTTTACAGATGCTTGAGTTAAAAGTGTACCTGAATGCTTTTGACCATCCACACTTATTCCCAAAAAACTGAATATATTTTATGAGCTAAAATGACATTTCTGAAGCAACTCCTTTTTAACTAGTATAAAACACAGTATCAGAACACACTTATGCTTTCAAAACACCAAGTGCCCTGATCTCCAGCAAGTGTAAATTGTTTACCTCATAACACAGAAAGGAGTTTCAGTTTTTTAAAAGTGTTTGCAGCTGCCCAACGCTGAGACCTTGCTCCAGTCTGCTATGTGATTTGGATGTGGCAATGAGGTGGTGGCCACACCAGGTCTCCAACAAACCTGGAGAGGAGGCTCCCTTTCAGTTCTAATAAGCTGATGGAAGTTTTAACTTCAAGATATTTCTCACTACAGTAACACTAATTGCATGACTTCTGTCCTTCCATGAAACCTCCCCTATATCCCTCCTATGATGTATGTTACATTCATCATCACTTTTAGCCAATGAATACCATAAAATTAAAATTCCCAATGCAAAAACAGTATTCTTTAAGGATTTTCCCCACTACTAAGCAACAATGTCCTCTGCATATACACTTGGGGGAACTCCAGCAGGATCCCAAGGGCTGTGCAATCACCGGATGGATTGCACTGGATCGCTCTCTAAAAACGAAAAATTCATACTGTAACTCAGTTCCTACAGTTCTCGTGGCAGCAAAGTCCTCAGTACCTTCCCAAGGCCTCTGGTGAGCCCTCTCCCGCCAGAGCTCTCAGACTTCCTGCCTCTGCATCCTGCTTCATCAAAGGCTGTGGAAACCTCCCCCCTGTGCAGCCACAGACTGAAAGAAAAAAGAGGCTTTAACTACTCATTAAAGACAGAAGGAATAGGCTTCTTAGTACTACGCTCGTCATTTCCCTTCTTAACACTCCCCCCACTTGCCTTTTTGTTTAATTTTCTCCTTCTTTGTATTCCTACCTACCCTACATTTAGCTCTCTACTCCTCTTTTTTTCTTGCTCTCTCATTTTCCTCTGCTTATCCTTTCTTTAACCTCTATTTTCTGCCCTGCAGTCTCCTTTATCTCTATGCTTACTCTCTCCTTCCTCTGCTGTCCCCTATGCATAGGCTATCCTTGAATTCTCTGCATTGTAGCTTCCTATGCATTTCATTATTTCAAATCTTTTCTTAGCTGTCACTTGTGTTGTTTTCCCTCAAACATTCAGTATTTTTCCGTTTCTTACATTTAATTTCCTCTGCAGATAGTTCTATGTAATTCCCAAATTATCTGATGTTGATGATTTTTCATCCAATGCACCTAATATCAGTTTCCCAGAAAAAAAGGAGTTGGATGGTGATGCCAATGCCACTTCCAGGGTAAGGAAACAATTAATAGATTGCAGCCATTGATCAGATTCATTTTCCCCAGAAATTACGAAGATACTGGAAAGATCATGCAAAAGTGTAAAGAACATATCTCAAAATGCCACAAAGCTCACAAGAAGACCACAAAATCGAGTAACACAGCTAGCACAGTACAAACATATAATGCAGGGCAAAGCTCATCTGCTTTCTCTAGAAGGTTTAATATTTTAAGCTACTATTGGTATTAAATCAAAAGATTTCATTTTTCCAAAAGAAAGTTGCTGATGTTTCTGCTCCCTGAGACTTGAGGAACACACTGCCATTGCCTGCTGCCTCCAAACATCAGCCCACCAAGTCAAGACTCCAGAAACACACTCTGCCCCAGTTTGAGCCTGGATTTTGAAATGTGTATGAGCTCTCTGCTGCAAACTGTAAGCCTGCTAGTGCTTGTCACAAGGCCCTCAAGGCTTTCAGCCTCCTATTTTATTTCAGCCATAGAAGCTGCTGACTTGTTGATATGCAAGCTAGCAGCACAGCAGAGATACCTCAGGGCCATGAACACAGTGATTCGGGTTGTCCAGCAGCCACCAGGTAAAATGGCAAAAAACTAAGCCAGAATCTCAGTTGTGCTGCAGTGGAAGTTTCTTGAAATCAAAGTGCTTCTGCATGTCCTGAAGAAAAACTCTTCTGCCAGAATATTCCCAACTAAGTCTACTTCCAATTTCAGGACAGAAGTTAGAGAGAAGGCAGCAGAGGAAAGAGTCATCACTTGTATTTTACATAGTCCCTGCATTCTCCATTACTGTGCCAGGATAGGAGACGCATTAAAGAATTCCTTCCCCTCCCTAATTACATACATAATACACTACTTGGGGTTTCGTATGCCAAAGATACTGCACTCTGAATGATCCATGACCCTTCCCACTATAGCTGTTTCAAAGGATAACATCCTCATACTCAGGTTGTTTCTCATACATTATTCATAATACTGTCCTTTGCCAGAGACCTGGCACTTAGCAACTGAACAAAAAGTAAAATAAAGATAGGTAACTTCCACCTTGACATATTTGTCTCAAATGCAAACATGAATAATGAAGAAAGGCAATATATGAGGCAAATAAGATCCTAATATAATGGGTCTTTTATTCTCTGTCAGAACTATTCAATATCTTTTGCCTTTGCAGGAACTCAAATGAAAATGTGTTTTCAAGACCTAATGTATTCAATTTGATACTGGCCATAAAACTGCCAAACTATCTGTCATGACCAGCAGGCAGTGCATTACCCTGCTTGGGAAATGCCTCACACATCTGAGAGCTTCTGCCCCTGGACATCAGCACAATGAGGTAATTGTCTGCCATCTGACTGTATCATGACTGAGTTGTGCCACCTGTCCCTTCCTTGGTCTCTGGCCACAGCAAACACTACATTCCACCAAACTCTTGGAGGGAAAAAAACCCAAACTTGTAAAATGTTTACCAAAAAACAGTTCTATATCCTTAAATGTATGAAAGCATAACACTCGAAAATAAATTAGTCAAACATTGTCCATCTACGTGATCTGTTAGTTCATCTCATTTTCATCTCCCAAGCCTTGCACATGGTCTTCTTCCAGACCTTTACAAGATGTGTTACGTTGCCAGGGATTCATTAGGGAAGGGCTGGGGCATAGTCTTACCATAGCCACAGTGTTCATGGGGACACTTTTATGACTTGCAAGATCCCCATTCCAAACTGGAAGCAACAAGTCCCAAAACAGGAAAGTCAGTTTCTTTTTGGCTTATTTTAGATAAATCATTTCATTTGACAGCACTTTTCTTCTAGCACACCAAGCTATAAACAACTCTTACCATATAACCTATCATATACTGGCTTACAGTCTCATCACTCTAACTTGTCTTTGTACACAGAGATGCAGCACGTTATTATGGGCATCAACAAGTTCAAGATTAATTCTCTTTTAGCCCTCCTATACGTTTACTTCTGTTCTTTCACAGGAACTCCTCTGGAAGTTCAGTTTTGCTTATACTGTGTACAAGAAGATGGGATCACATCTGTGTTTGAATGCATTTTGTACAAATTCTACTGCAGCTAGCAATTCCTCAGCTCATTATTCAGGGGCCATCAGGCCTGTGACTGTCACACGGTCAAAGAAGGAAAACAGGACAACAGGAAGGTTAATTAGTATAGCATAAGCACAGCCATAATGAACTCTAATTGCTTGTCATTGGCGGTAGCCATAAGGCGCAAGATCTACCCCAGTTCTTGCACCTGTGGCTATGGCTACAGGTACTGCCACAGCTAAACATGGGCCCTGATTAGACAGTGTTTATTAATTTTATCAGTTTATCAAGCAACCATCCCATACATTTGTATGTGCTATCTTTACAATTTAGCGCTCATGTTTCTGAGCATCACTTAAAAAAACTTCACAATTCTCCTGATTTTGCTGTCATTTGAAGCATTTCCCACAATACTGAGAAACAATTTCATGCTTGACCAGCTTTTTAGTCACATATTTGATCTCAGTATTATAAGAAAAAAAATCAGCAGGAAAAACAAACTAAAAGGGTTTTTATGTACTAAACCACAACTGAATTCAACAGAAGCCAATGGTTTGTCACAAAATGTAGCCACCAAACCCCAAAATATTATCAGTACTTTTAATCTCATTCAGATAAACTGCTGAAATGACAATACCTTCCCCAAAAACTTAACAATCTTGCAAGCAAGCCTTTGAGATAAATACAAAATAAAAAGATCACACATTACTTAAGCAGATGCCATTACATTTATGATATCGCCAAGACTCTCTTCTAAACAGTGAATATAAATTATGCTGATTAACATCACAGTTTGAGGTGATCGGAGGAGGAAAATGGATTATGATCTGCAAAGGATGAACGCAGACATCAAAGCACTCAGTTACCACATCTGAACTTCTGTCATCTTTTAGAATGACACTCCAAAGTACTGACAGGATAGTGAAATCTGGGAAAGTTGCTATCTGAAAGACTGCAAATCGCTCTTTCTCAAGAGGAAAATAACACACTTCCCCTGTATTTTGTGCCTTCCAACCCCTCCAATCATGTCTGCATCACAAAGGGATTTTGTTGTTTACAATCTCAGATTTTCTCCATCTGCATAGAAGCGTGCTTTAATTCCAATTATTACTTCAGATACTAAGAATCAGGGGAAAACAGAAGTGCTATCCTATTTAGAGATGGTTATTTCACCAAATTCTGTGAATCTCAGGTATTTAAAAGACACACATAATCTTAACATCTGCTTTGATATACACTGAATAATACTAATGAAATCTAGCCAGATGCAAATGACAAATTTTACCCATTATAAAAATAATCAACTACCCAGTGATTACATCTCAATCACTTTTCATATGAAGGAAGATGGAAAGGCAGTAATAGTTCACTAAAGCTTATTTTATCTTCTTATCCTTAGAAGGAGGAGGAAAAATGGTAAGGGAGATTGTAGCTTATAGAGGGAAGTTGTAAATTGTAAAGTGGCAAATATTTCCCATTAAAGTAGAAACACATTCTATTATTTCAGTTAGCACTCCACCTCATATCCTAGATGGTGTGAGTAGTTCATGCAAGAAAAAGGAATCATTTCTGAGGGTACAGTTATGTCACAGGCTGATGTGGTCAGGGTATTGTAAATCTAGTCTAACAGTCCCACCAGTCTCTCTAGGACAAGGATGCCTCTGAAGAGTGATGTCTTTCAAACAATTCTACGTTTAATGAAAGGAACAGTTTTCAATCTTTCTGATTTCTAGATTCCTTCATTCTCTTTTCCAGTGAAGGTGCAAATCCCTGCTTAGCAAATGTTAACCTAATGAAAGTAACTTGCTTTTTTCTGCATTTAAACATCTCTTTAATCTATTAAGGTTTTCTTCATTGTTTCATTTTCCATTCTCCCCTTCCAACTAGAGTAATAAAATGTACAACAGCAAAAAAACCCACAAACAAACAAACAAAAGAACATTTTCTCTGACACTTTGTACACTGTTAAGTGTTTGATATACGCTGTCAGTATTCAGCACACTAGTTCTCCTTCTTTGGTATTCCTTTTCTTCGGTACTGCAAGAAAAAAAAAAGCAGCATTGTTCAAATACTCATCACTGAAGACTTCAGTAAATATTTAGTCTATTATGCTTAGTGTTCCACATACGAAGGTCAAATGAAACCACTTGGAAGGACACAGTGAAATCATACATTTTAAACTTTGGAGAACTCAAATCTGACACAACATGGTTGTATTTCCATTTTCCTCATCTTTGAACCTTTGTCTTTAATTTTTCTCTTTCTTCCTAAAGAGAGAAAGTGACTCAGTCTGTAGACTAAATTGCCCTGCTATCCGCACACATCAAACCTTTTACATCTGAATGTTCTTTACCAACGTGGAGATCTAGATGAGCGTACCACTCACTACCTGATTGCAAAAAAGAAAGACTGGTTGATGTTTTAATGCATCTCACACTAAATATTAATAAAGATTTAAATTTAAGGGCTGTTTTTTTCATGCCCCTTCTCGACTGTTTTCTCTTCCTTCGATTTCCATTTTCAAATGTTCCAAGCATCTGCACAGAAAACGTTTTAAATAAAAATGACCATAATTAGGGTTTTCCCTAATTTCCTTTTCAGTTTTTTTTGTTCTTTGTAGTAGATTTAGATAATTTACACTATTTTTCACATTCAGATATTTTTCATGACAAAGAAATAAGCTTACTTCTACTTTCTTTTAAGTGAAGTTGAGATATTCATTCACTCTCCCTCTACAAGGAAAGGACTTTATGAAGCAATCAACATCTAATCAAGCTGCCAAATTAGAAATTATTTTTTGAAGGTAAGAATATGTATCTCAGTTCTTCTCTTAGAAGAACTCATCTAGCAGGCACTATAACATGGTACTAAAATAGATTGAAAAATTAGCAGAATTTTCTGTTTATAATGGTTTTAGGAAATGAAGATGATGAAAGTGAAATTTACACTGAAAGTCATTCCAAAAGTAATTTAACAGCAAGTTTCCGATATAATCCATGTTTAACCATGGAAAGAAGTTTTGATGAGTCAATCTACTCTAGGAGAAAAAGAACATGTAGCAATGTCAACATTTAAAAGAGGGGAAACATTACAATTTTTTCCTCGCTATGTCCCCGATATCTGATATTTAGTTCTGAACAATAACATCTCCCCCACCTCATACAAATAATAATACTTTTGTTGGAATGACTGGATTTAGGATGCCAACCACAATTCTGCAGTAGATACTTCAGTTCAAGATTCTGTTTCCTAGGCCTTCTGATGAGTAAGACTGTTCTAATCACAAAGCCACTTATTGTGGCACAAATTTCCATCCTTTCCGTTGAAAAGTGAATAAAAACTAAGATTTTTGTAAAAGTGTCAGTGTAGATTATTATTATGTTAGCTATGCTCATACAGCATCCTGCCACACTACTTAGTCTAGTCAAGAGGACTAATTCTGCACCTCCATGAGCCCCAGATGCACACAGACAAATTAAAAAAACACTAACAGTCCACTCCTGCCCTCAGTTATTACACATGCATGAAACTTAAGGGGTTATAAATCTTCTTATGACAGGAAGATTGTTTCAAAACTACTGCAGTCACTGCTTATGAAAACATTTGTCTCTGAATCCCACTGCCAAAGAAAAGGCTATGTTTTTAAAAGTATGCAGGATACAAGAAAAAAAGAGCAGTGACATTTTTGTAAATTGTATGCTTTGATTGTCAATGACTTAGAAAGCAGTTTATTTTTAAAACAAACATTCTCAAAATCTTTGATGGCATATTCATCAATCCATCTGCTTCACTGTAAATTCTGTGAAGTGCAGGTGGCTTGTAACGTCATGTTACAGCAATTAATGAAGTTTTTGAATCTCTCTTGCTCTTTCATGCTCTATTGAATGGTGAAAAGGGCTTATCATCTTTAATTTTCCATCCAAACAGTATACACAATTAGATATTTTCATATATTTTCACATTTCTTTAAATAAATATATGCATTACTTGTTTTAATATAGAGCTACTGAATGCAATCCAACTACATCTTAGAATGATCAGGATGACAGTTCAAAAATATAAAGGATTAAAATGTAGATGTTGCTGTGCTCCAGAAATAAATATTGAATAAACGAATACAAAAATCCCATGACCCCAACTATATAACAGATAAACTACAAAACTCAGTAAGTTCCTGAAATAAGCCTTATGTTTCACAGTGTTCTATAATAAGCCAGCTATTGGATATGTGTTTGAGTCTTCTCTCCCAGCTGCAGTTAGACCTGCCTAACTCTTTCTTGCAGGCTTTACACAACTAATAAGGATTCTCCAACAGCTCAAATGACAGATATTTCTTGAAGAGCAAGTTCAGAGCTCTGATACAGTGATGGTCCTAGAAGATGCAATCCCAAAAACTGTAAAATGTTTGTGGCTGTGCATATATTATGTGAGTAATTCTATACATTCATCCTGACAGTAGTTGATCAGCAGGTTAGGATTTTTTTTAAATATATGCTGGAGCATCTTATAACAATCAAAAGTAAATTTTATAACTCAAAGGAGAGGCCAAGAATAACTGAAAGTTTTTAGAAGCTTCTGAATGCCTGCATTTGTGCTCTGTGCAGATTTAAGACAATTCAATGAGTAGTCCGCAGTGAAACTATTGTCTTTGGTTTGGTGGTGGGGAGGGGAAGGGTGAAGGGGATGAAAAGAATAGCATCCCTGCATTCTTCCCACTGTCAATTCCACAGCAACTCCTCTTTAAAAGTAACTGGAAAGCCCTGGGTGGTCTGGTGGAAAGCAAGCAAATGGGAACATGCTCTTTAGTATGACAGTTGTGAAAACCAAATTCTAGACAGGTGGACTTTAAGTCTCTAAATTATAAAGAATAAGCCTGCTGTTCATGGTTGCCTCATAATGCCAGTACATTCTAAGTTTTAAAATTTTCTTTCACTGCTTTAGTCTTCTGGTTCTTGTGTTTTCCTTAACCTCTACTGTTTTTTCAACTATGATTGGATACAGAAGAGGACTTCCATGCACAAAAGCACACTGTCTAAACATAACCTTAATCCAAATAGGTATAATATAAATGACCAATACAGGGCACTGAAATAAGTAAAGGTATTCTCAAATGTGATATTATTTGTTCTGTGAGAGGGCTTTGAATATTCTGTCATCCTCTGTTACACAATCAAGTATGAAAAAACTGAAACTGCCACTCATTTTGCTACGGAAGTTCTATGAAATGACTCTACAAGCTAACTTGAAAGTGGCCATACTCTTCCTGTCCCAAATTTAACTTCACTACATCAAGAAAGGATGACTGGCAGTCATATCTCAACACCCACTTCAATCTACCTTGCGTGCAAGAATCCCTCAGCAGAACCCGTTACTCTGCTTATACTTGCCCAGGTATATTAGAAGCTTATTTTGTGGTTCTTTTTTGAGCCTGGATTTTTTTTTTTCCCCCCAGTTAACTTTGGGAATAAAACTGCTATACCTTCAGGCAAATCTCTAGTAAGACACTGAAAGACTATCAGTTCTCCAGCAACATCTGTTGCTTGAGTAGCTCCATACACTGGATTAAACCAGAACCCAGGCAAACTAGTATCTGCATTTTACTCACAAAATCCAAGCTCCTTGCTACCTTTAAGCCCTTGCCAGGAAACTTTCCTGTCTAGATGGAGACTGGGGCTACCGCATTCCCACTAGCTGCAGCAAGCTTCAGGACTCCTGCCCTCGTGGAGATCATGCAATCAATCGCACTCCATGCCCTTGACTTGGCCTCTCAAGGATCCTTGATTAATGCAATCTCTTCTTGTGCTATGTTCAAGTACAATGATGACACTAGCAAGGGCACTTACTGCCCTTACCAAATTTAGGGGTCTTTTCTGGAAGACAGCAGTCAAAAACTGAACCTCTCCCCTGTTAATACAGCTCCTTTGTCATGTGCTCAGATGCAGTTAGGAGTCCATAAGAAATAAAGTAACAGACAACATACTCAAGGATTCCCTAATACTCTTGCATTAAGAATTATATGGCCAGAAAATACATGACTATTTCCTAACTAAGGGAACTCAGGAAAGTCTCACTGGATTGCAGCGTATCACATGGGGCTAAAGCCAATTGCCAAAGGAGATCATGGACATCTCTTTGTAAAACCAACCTCATTGCTCAAGGGTAGAAGGCAAGTAACAACCACCCACATCATCAAAGGTTCAGAGAAGGACATTAATGCTAGGAGAAAATGGGATTGAGGAAGACAATGAAGACTGTAAACCAGGGTTTACAACACAATACTTCCACACAATGTACTGATACTGAACCACAAATGGAATTTAGTAAAATTTATAGAAGTTTAAGGAGGTTTAAGGCAGCTGGGTTGAAAACATACATTTTACATTCTACAGCCCTTTCCTGTAACACAACATTCACCTTTTACCAAACTCAAACCCTACAACCAAACAGTGAGAAAGTGGCAGACAAAGACAGTGGAATTTTGCCGTTTGGAAAATTGTCTTTTTACCCAAATAGAAAATTTAATTTACGAAACTGAATCCCTGTATTAAACTCTTGCACAGGCATAGCAATCTCTTTCTCATGCTTGTAGAATCTGATTTACAACTTCGGCAAGAATCAAGTACCAGTTTTTTTTAGTATCAGCGTGTTTAAGTTACTAGATTAAGAATGAGTCATTTAATCATAGTGCATCTTGATTTACAAGAAATGTTGGCATACCTGACATGGTTCAACCAGAGAACAGAGCCAAGTGCTACCATTTGCTATACATATATGGCTTGCAAGAATATGGTGTATTGAATATTAAATCTGGGTACATATAGTGATTGTGCATATTAATTATCTGCTTTACAAACTTACACCCAGTCATGCATATCCTGTTTGGACTCCAATCTTTTTAGGAAGGCTAGATGATAATGAAGAAAAATTTGAAAGTAAAGCAAAGAAAACAAGCCCCAGTAAACTGCCAGTGTGATAATCTCTCACAGGGAGGGCGGTGGAGGAGGGGGGAAGGGCAGTGGAAGAAGAAAAAAAACAGAAAAGCAGCACCATACAGGTATAACCATTTCAGATGACTCATAGCACTGCTAACAACAATAAACAATTTTCTTTTCACAGGCAATTAATCTTTTGTACACTCTTTATTTGACTTATTCAACTATTTTTTCCATTTTTTTTCCAAAAATATTTCCTGTATTCATCTTGCAGGGGATTGCATATTAACTTTTAAAAGACAATTTCTTTTTTAACAACAGAAGATACTGTGTGTTGTGTGCCCAGAAAATGAAAAGCTTAAGTAGGTTTAGCATGTGCCAGTTGGTGGATGTGCTGCTTCCTGATTTAGCGTTGTCTCCTTTCCCAATGCAATATTATTGTATATTAAACTTCCTATTTCATTCATTGGTTTGTTTTACAGTTTAGGAATAAAATGCCACTCTACCAAAACAGATTTTTTTCCTTTTCTTTTCCTTTTTTCTTCAGCTATCCTTGAGGTTGTACTCACGGCAAAATCCTGACCCCTCTGATTTCAGGCAGGCTCAGAATTTTAAAGCAAGTTTTCAAATCAGAAACAGTATATAATATATGGAGTGACATTGCTGATTGGTACTACTGAAAAAAAATTTGCCATAACACATCTGGACACAGAAACTACTTCTGTTAACCTGTCACACAACTCGACAGACACGACTTCTGGGTATTTCCATCACAGCCCAAACCAAAATCAGTGTTTCTCTGAAGCCTCTTGGTAGCTTCTCCAAGTAGTCCCAAAGGATCTAACTTCATTTTTATCGGCCTATATTGCTGTGTGGATGGGTTTCTGTTTTTTTCATCCAATTTTATCTCCTTTTTTTCAACTGCAGGGCTTTATTGTGCATTTTAGCTTATTCAACTATCCATGTTTTTCTTTACTGAGCAATTGCAAAAGATATTCTATGACACACTATGAGAAGCAAGTATGCATAAAAATGGTAATACCAAACAAATAAATCACAAAATATCTGGAAAAATGATGCAATTAATTTTTGCAACATTTTGACCAATATTGCAGGGTTTTTATTTTTTTTTTAAACAATTTAAATTGAAACATTTAATGATT